>PVJA010006074.1:45307-75350 GCA_004027025.1 Myocastor coypus
AAAAAAAAAAAAAAAAAAAAAAAAAAAAAAAAAAAAAAAAAAAAAAAAAAAAAAAAAAAAAAAAAAAAAAAAAAAAAAAAAAAAAAAAAAAAAAAAAAAAAAAAAAAAAAAAAAAAAAAAAAAAAAAAAAAAAAAAAAAAAACCAAAACAATAACTTTAAAAAAGAAAAAACCTGAAAGAGCAAATACCATCTGAAGGGTACAACAGATACTGTGAAAAGGGGATGAATCTAATTAAAAGGAAAGAAAGCAGTTGCTGAGATGAGCAGCAGCATAGAAAAGGGAAAGTGAATGGGCAAAGAGATATATCTATGTATGTATTCAGGATGGCTTGGATAATTATACTGTGGATTTCTGCTGGTCTGTGGAAAGTAGTAGTTTGTTCTTAATTTTACTTTTGGGGGAAAGGCTTCTTTTTTCATTTTTTTCCTGTTCTGAATTTCTTGTATTTTTTTCTTTCTTTTTCCTATTTTGCATGCATATATCTGGTAATCTGAACAACTGTGTTAGACAACAAGATGCAATATAACAAATACTTCCAAATTCGTATTATCTTGTTAAGTGTAATTCTATATCATTTCTAATTTATTACTATTTTATATTCTCTTGAGAAAAAGAATAAAGTGAACATATCGAAAAGGCACTGAGGTTTTTTTTTTTTTTTCCTCTATATTTTTAAATAGCATGTGAGGGACCAGTTACTTTCTGAAAATTCGTAAGAGTTTGAAATAACTATTTGTTGCTTCTATATTTTCACAATAAAATGCATGATTAAAAAAAAAAAAAAGGCACTGAAGGCAGACTAGAGAGCTCAGTGGATTAAAGCCCCTGCTTAGGCAGGTACAGGGGCTGGGGAGCATGATCCCTTGGTGTGTGTGCCATCCCCACCCCCAGGGTGCACTGAGACAGCAAATGAGACTGGATGTGGTGGTGCCTCCCTATAATCCCAGGGCTTAGGAGGCTGAAAAACAGGAAGGATCACTATGAGACCTTGTAGACCCTTCACTAAACACATTAAAACAAACAAACAAACAACAACAACAAAAAAAACACTGAACGAGCTTGTAAAGGTTCTCATTAGCCAAATATGAGAATATAAACTTCAAAATAATGTAATGATAGTAAAGATTATAATCCACTAAATAATAAGAATCTAGAGTCTATACTGATATAAACACATAAGTAAATAAAGGAGAAAGCTTTTGCTAACAGTTTTAACTGATAGTTACAGGATGGATGTACAGCTGTAAAGTCATCAGTGCATACCAGTAACACCACAGGGTAATGTATGATGAGAGGAGTTCCCAGATATCAGTAATGAAGTACTCAATAATTACAAAAAAATCCCACTAACTTCACAGAGCAAACTGGCATATACCACCTTAACCCACTGAGCAAATACAGGGAAGAATCAACAAACTTTGTTTAGATATAATGCAATGAGAAAACAGTATTACTTCTGTACTATTCATGGCAAATGTGGCAAAAAACCAAAACCTCATTTCTTATTCATATTCCTTTCAGAGTTTCTTTCTGCATCCATAAGCATTTAAAAATATGTGCTAATGTGTATTTTATAAGATTTGAACCAGTTACCCATTCAGTAAAACTAACTCTATTCCTCTAAGAACATCATATACTTCCATTTTGAGAGATGGCGAGATTCTGGTTGCGTTAGGTTTACATACTGCAATTTACAAAACGAAAAGTTTCATATTTGTAAAGTAGTAAATCTGGAAAGAAAAAACTAATATTTCTTGCAGTTTCATCTACGAAGTGACACAGAATGAGCTTTCCTTAGCAATGCCAGTAAGAAGGCAAAACTGTGAGAAAGAGTAACATTGCTACTAATGTTATCCTTAAAATAAATGGCAGATTTTTAAAAAAATCACATGAAAGTATTAGTTTTTACGGACAAGGAGTCAATTTATTCTTTTTTTTTTTTGTCTTTTTGAGACAGGGTCTTGCTGTACAGTTCAGGCTGGCCTTGAGCTCAGTTTTGTAGCCCAGGCTGATCTCGAACTCTCACCTATCCTCCCGCCTCAGCCTCCCGAGTGCTGGGATTACAGGTGTGCGCCACCACGTCCGGCTAGTCAATTTATTCTTTAAGATTATTTCTAGACCAAAAAAAGAAATTACTTCTGTTTGTGTGCTGATACATGCTATACTATACTAAGAAAGAAATCTTAGTGTCATTATTTCCAAATTCATAGGGGGAAGAGATGAGGCACACATTATATTGCAGCATGAGTAATAATAAACTAGCCAATTTTATCAACATAACTCACCATACTTCTTCTAATGTAGTTGATGGCTTTTTCCATATCCATGCCTGACCAGTTGTTGAGCATATAGCAAATACAGGAAGCACAGTAAACAAATCGCATGTCATTTTCACTGCCTTCAGGTACTGCACAAAAACTAAAATTGTAATAATAATATGATTTCTATTAACACTGGGCTGCAAGGTTAGAAACAACTTCATGTTTTTACTCACGAAAACATTACTCACTTAGAAACTGTATTCTAATTTTGTTACATAATAGCAATATTAATTTGAATAATATAAAACAATCTCTCAATTATCGCCGTTTCAAAGTTTTGATTACTGGGCAGTATCATAACGACCATGCTACTCCTTCCTAGGTGCTGCTCTTTGGTTAAATTTATTTACTCCTAAGAAGGAAAGTTGTAATACTGGTTTGCGAATTAATGGCAGAAACAGTAGCAGGTAAAACCTGGGATCCAATGAGTCATAAGAAATTCCTGCTTGTGTTTTCCTGTGTGGAATTTCTTTTATCTATATTTGCATTTAACAAATGATTGATCAATGATACTGTTTCTCCTTGCATGTTTAGTTTTTAAGAGGTAATATTCTGTGTTCTGCTAGGCATGATGGTGCATGCCTATAATATCAGAAATTGAGAGGCTGAGGTAGGAGGACTGCTCCAAGTTTGAAGCCAGCCTGGGCTACTTAGTGAATTCAAGGCTACACTACAAAGTGAGACTCTGCTTCAGACCTCCACCAAACAAAATTAATCTGTATTCCATTATCTATTTATGCTTTGTAAGAAATGATGGGTGGCAGTAATTAAGTGCAGCAAGTCACATGCTGTTTTCGTAAATATTTAGTTTTATAGTATTTTCAACTGATAACTTATTCATCTGCCTACATTTATTTCTCCCTCTGTAAAGCAGTGCTTTGAAAATACTAAGAATAAGAGATTCAAATGGAACACAAATGTAATGACACAGTAACTTTTCTTGGTTCTTTCCTTAGCATCATTATATCACTTCATAAATTTAAAAATAACCAGGATGATGTTATTATTTACAGTCATGAGGACTGATCCAGAGCCTTTGCACTGAGCTATATTCCTAGTTGTTCCCTATTTTTTAGTTTGGGACAGGGCTGCCCTAAATTGTCCAGGCTGTGCTCAAATTTATGATCCTATTGCTGTAGCTTCTGAGAGTTCTGAGACTACAGGCATGTGCCTCGCACACCCAACTTAAAAAGAGAAAATAATAATGCTATTTGAGACAGGATCTCACTATGTAGCCCATGCTGGACCTGAACTCACAGCAGTCCTCCTGCCTCAGCCCCACAAATCCTGAGATTACATACAGTAAGAAAAATTATCTTTCACTTAAAAGTATTAGAAGATTCCTGAGATAGGCCACAAAAATCAAGTATGAGCAAATTAACTCTTATCTCCCTCTTGAAAATGTTAAACTATTTACAAGTAGACACATGACATTTAAAGTTCATCTCTTTCTCCATTAGAATTTAAGGCACAAAAATTCAGACTAACTGTACTCTAATTTCAAAATAGTCTTTTTTATTGTCCGGAAGGTAAATTAACAATAAAGAGTTCTACTGTAAAACTACTTTGTTTTCCCTCACACACAAAAAAACCTTAAACATTTTTTTTGACTAGGCACTTAACTATGCATACATAAACTTCTAGTGGTTCTAAAAGTGTATAGTTTTAAAAATAAAGATCTAGTGTCCTTTTTATCTCCTAAATACTCTTATTTCTAAAAAAGTAACAATGAATGACTCATACCTTCCATCTTCCAGCTGAAGGGCTCTCAAACCTGCTAAGCAAGCTTCTTTATCTACTCGGCTTAAATCATCTCCAAGAATAACTAAACACGAGAGGCCAGTGTAGGTCATTGCTATGTGGCCACTATCATATGGATGAGCTGTTCCAGGAGTCTAAATAAAACATGAATATTATCTTAATGAATCAAAATACAACATTAATTTCACTAACCAGTTTGACATGTAAACTTAAATGTTGTTTGCAGTGAACAGTATAGGTAACTGATGGAGAAAAGTAAGCCTCCATTTTTATGTATGTCTCAATAATATGTTAACTAGCCTGCACAAATGCCAGGCTATAATTTTTTTAAGACAGGGTCTTGCTGTTGTCCAGACTGGCTTCAAACTTGTAATCTTTCTGCCCCAGTCAGTATCCTGAGTAACTTGGATGACAGTCATGTACAACTGCCAGTTTAATTAATTTTAAAATTCAGCTTGGGATCTCAAAGTCTATTAAAAGAGTCATATTTGAATAAATCAAATTATCTGAATTTGTAACTAACCAAGTCTATCACTTATGATTTAAGTCTTCTAAAGTTAGAAAAGAGCAGTTTTTTAAACAAAAATGACTAATACAAGAAACAATTCTTTTATACAGTAATTCAAATGCCTTATTAGTAATATTAACATATTAGAAAATTTTATCATTCTGCTAACATATAAAGTTAAATTATGAGTCTCTAAGCAACACTAGCCTTTAGAATACCAAAGAAACAATCCCACCCCCTCAAAAAAACTCCCATGAAATGCAAAGAGCTCAAAATACTAAAACTAAAACATTATCTGGAAATAAAATGATATAACTTTTCTATTTAGGGTTCACCTGGGTTACTGTTTTTAAAAAGCATTTCATAAAAACTATTCTCCTTCAGGGGGCATAGAAGATTGAAAGTTGCAGAGCTGTGAGAGCAGACTCAGAAGCTCCTATCACAACACTAGTGGGATTAAGTTGAACTGTACTGTTTGAAAAAAATATAACTGAAAACAGGTATCAAAGATTTGTTTGTTTGTTTGTTTATTTATTTATTTATTGTCTTTTTGAGACAGGATCTCACTATATAGTTCAGGCTGCCCTTGAACTCACTTCTGTAGCCCAGGCTGGTCTCAAACTCACACTGATCCTCCTGCCTCAGCCTCTGAAGTGCTGGGATTATAGGCTTGCACCACCATGCCCAGTCAAAAGATTTCTGAAACTTTATAAAAACATGACTCTTTGTAGAAAACCCCACAAAGACCATGGAAGCTGGTACTGCCATAGACAAAATTTCTTTTTTCATCTCTTTGAGGGTCTTGCTATGTAGTTCAGGCTGGCCTTGAGCTTATTACTTTTGTAGCCCACGGTGGCCTCAACCTTGTACTGATCCTTGTCTCACACAGACAAAATTTCAATCTAAAAATGGTTTATTAAAAAAAAAAAAGTAAAAATAAAAATGGTTTATTATGCTAAATAATATTATACTCCACAATATACAAAACTGTTAGCTTTATAACTAACTTCAAATACTCAGCTGATTCTAGTAGATATTTTTAAAAAATTTCATTTAAAAAATGTAGAATGTCATGTTGTGCAATTGATCCATCAGTTTAAGAAAGTTTTATTTTTGATGTAGTAAACACATATGTATAATTAATTCATTTTGTTATAGGCTTCCCTTTAGTTTGACAATAACTGATTCAAATACTAAAATAACTGCTCAAAATACTAGATGGGCAAAATGAAATCATGTCAAGGTTTTGGTTAACACAGATTCCTCAACCTCTTGTAAGTAAATGTTAATTTCTACAATCAGAGAGGCATTAATTTTTGGCTGTAGTTATTGGCTTGCTACTCATTTTTCTCACTGTGGAAAAGGAGGTTAGTAGTAACTATCTCATGAGATTACTGTATTAAATGAGCAATTGTCTGAACAGATGTTAGTTTTTGTGTGTGTGTGACCAGGTTTCAAACTCACAACTTTACACTTGCCAGGAAGGCACTTGTGCCATGTAGCTATCTCCCTAGCCCCAAGACGTTAGTTTTTTAATGACGTGCTTCTTTAAATGGTCCCACAAATTTACCAAATATGTCTTCATCAAGGTGTCTTCCACCCTAAGTCCCTCCTTGGGTACTAATTTGCTTGGCTATTCTATTCCTCATTTATAATAGACTTCTTAGAATTGTAACATATTTCATTTTTTTTGTTTCATTTTTAAGTAAAACAAGTGTTATGTATACATTAAAGAAAACCTGTAGGGAACACAAATATAAAGCAAATGTAGAGCTTAACCTTAAGGGCAAAAGAGAGACCTGATCAAATAATTACAGCACAAAAAGATCATGGTAAATGGCTGAGAAGGAGATATAATAACACATGGGGATTATAGCAATTCTATGCTACAGAAGAGGAGCCTGAAACAGGTACATGTAGAGAAGGCATTACATGTAACATATAAAAGCAAAGCAGTACATAATAATAGAGTACATATTAAAAGACCATGAAAAGTTCAGAGTATGGCATTTATGAATAAAATCAGTAAGAAAAGTGATTTGGGAGGACCTGTGAGTGTTTCTCCAAATTTGCTCTATGGCCACTAACCATACCGAGGATGTATCACTCAAGTCAGTTAAGTTGTATGGTGATTTCTGAAGAAAAATCTATGAGGCTATTTTTACTCACATATTGTACAAACTGGCTCCCAGACTCTAAGCTACACATTGTTAACTCCTGCTGCCCTGTATGATTCCACCTGGAGTTTCTAGCTTGTCTTCCCACTGAGAATTCAGATGAACACAACAACATGGAGAGCCAACTTCCCCAAATGATGACATGGTCTCAGTTAATTAAGGTCTAAAAATGTGTTTCATGTGAATTTGAGACCCAAGGGCAAAACTGTTTCTTTAATTACTATTTTTAAAAATGGCTTTAGGTTTGGCTATAAGTGGGTGCACTTTTAGTCTTAGGTACTCAAGTGGCACAAAGATCACTTGAACCCAGGAGTTTGGGGCCAGCTTGGGCAAAACAGTGTGACACCCACCTGAAGAAAAACGGCAAGGTGTGAACTCTAGAAGGCTGAGACAACACAGTTAAATGCAGACTCGGCAATTTGAGGAATTAGGGAGACCTTGTCTTCAAACAAACAAATAACTGAGGTAGTTCAGTGTGAAAGCTCTGCATTCAATCCCCAGAACCCACTGTATCATGAAAAAACATGTTAATAAATAAACCTAATCAAATAAATTCGATGTCTTGGTTGTAGAGTTTATTTAAGGTAATGTTATTACTTTAAGTAATAACGGCATCTATCTATATGGTTGAATGTTATACCATGGTCGTTAACAATATCATGACAGTAAGTTATCCTGTTTATTCAAAATGAAAAGACCACCTTTCTTCAGTGCAGGCTTAAGGTAGAAAATGTATATATGAAAAAAAGGAACATTTAATGAGTCCTCTGTTTTCACATTCCCTACAAACCACAAAGGGTTTACATTCCCTGTGGAGACATCCTGGTAAATTCAAATTCCTCTGAGTAGGAAGCTGATATACAATTTCAGCAAACAGAAAACTGAAACAGCTCTGACACAGAGAAAATTGAAGCAGCTCTTCTATTACAGTATGCCTTCTCCAAAATACTATTATTCCAAAAATTTTTAGAAAAACTAGCAGTATTTGATCTTTCAGTGGATACAAACCTTGATATATTCAGTAGAATTAGACATTGACTTACTGGCATATAATCAGTATATCAGAGAAGAACCATGTCAAGGAGTAAGTTTCCATTTTATGGAGATTCTTTAAATAAAAGTTTTTCTCCACTTTTTACTGTAAAAAAATACTGGTGATTTTGTACACAAATGGAATGCCTAAAGTTTTGGGTTGGTTTCTTTGAAGAAGAAAAAACTCTTTACTTTATTAGGCCTCTCACTGCTTTTTATACTAGCATGGGCTGATTTAAAGCCTCTGGCAAAAATGTGGAGGAAGTTCTCCCTGTTGCTGTAAAGGTCATAAAATTAATCTGGATCTGCAATCACTGCTTTAAGAAGAGTGTTTTCTTTTATTCCTAAATCATGAGACCTGAAGGTGAAGTCCTATGTAACAGTGCAAGTTTACTGGTTTCTTATAAAGCAAGGATCAAAGTACTTAAGTGCTTTATTTCCATTTTCTCCAGGAAACCACTAATAATTTTTGCATGCACACATGCAAATGTTTAATAGTAAGAGAAAAGTTTTCATAACAACTGACATAAGTTTCTGCATAGATGTGTACTATAAATTCTACCAGAGGGAGAAATAGGTTCTTCTAGGGAGGTTTCAATTTATACAATATTTAGCCATATGGAAACCTGGAAGTATACTTCTTTTTTTTTTTTTTTCTCTGTCACTGAGAATTACTTTTAAAAAGAAATAATATGATAGTTTCAAAATACATTATTATGAAAGTATACTTCTTTCTGAATATTTCTTTTTTCTCCTCACTAAAATCTTTACATCCCTTCTACCAACCAAAGAAAACTAACCTTTGATGGATTGAATGGAATACCCAGATATGAAGAGCCTCGGAAACCACAGCGATTTAAATTTGATCCTGGAAAATAAAATGTGCTTATTTTAAAATCACTTTAGTTTTGTGCAGATTATAAAGCAGTTTAATCATACAACTGTTCAGAAACAGGGTTTACTACCAAACCTTTACTATCATCTCTATTTACATGCTTGCCAAAGTTAATACTTACCAAGTGTCTGATCCATTCTAGGTGCTTTATGGAAATTTTATTTACTTTCTGTAGCAGTCATAAACCAAACAGTGATTACCTACAGTGTACTTTTTATCTGTAGCCCATTTCACTACATACAAAATACTTTCACACCTTTCCTGTATGGTCATTTTTTCACTCAATTGACATGTTCAACTGCTCATTCTGTAGAACAGAAAATAAGCAGGAGACATGTTCGAGGTGGGTGTGGTGGTGCATGCACGTAATCCCAGCACTCAGGCTGACGTACGACAATCAGCTGGGGAAAGAGGGCTACCAAGAGTTAAAGGGCAGCCTACAAGACATAGGGAGGCCCTGTTTCAGACAGACAGACAGACAGACAGACAGACAGACAGACAGACAGACACAGACAAATATTCATTGTAACATTCAATAATAGAACACGGCCCAGAATCCCAATTTCCCATCCAGTACTTTTAACTTTAACCCACTGCGTCTTTACACAAAAAGTTAAAGCTATAAAGTACCCTATAGCCACAGAGAATGGACTTTGTATTTCAGCATTAGATAGACCTTTCATAGCATATTATAAGTTAGCTCTTATTCTTCATTCATCAAAACTATATTTATTCACATTTATTTTTCTGTTTGTAAATTTAAATTTTTGACATTAATATACTGAAGATTATTTTAAATTTTTCACCCATATAATTACAGTTTAGTAGCTACTAAAACTCAGCATGATATAGAGGGTAAGAATATATCAGAACACAGTACACATAAATAAAAATCAAATTGGTTTAAAAACAGGCTTTGATGTGAACAAGCTACTTTCATTTCTTTTAATACTGGCACATGACTAATTTATAATTTTTCCACTCTTCTGTTTCTTCAAATTGAGTATGGTACTTTAGTCAGCTTCTTCTCTTGAGATATTTAAAACAGTAGCTTATACATTCTCTCAATCAGATAGGAACCCTTAATTTAAAACTCCCCATCATTCATCTTCCTAATGACAAAAATTTTATTTGAAAGAAATACTACTTCTGACAATGATTTTAATGAATATGATGCTCTTGGGCCCAGCGGAATGGCTCAGTGGTCTAGTGCCCCTGCTTGGGAGAGCTTGGACAGCTTCAGGGACCGCGGTTCAATCCCCGGCACCACATGCTGAGCCAGCCCTACCCTTGGGGCAGGCTGAGCCGGCCATAAAAATGAGTGATTAAACAAAGGTTCTGAAACAAGAAAATAAATAAATAAAAATTAAAAAAAAATGAATATGATGCTCTTAACTTCATTTA
The DNA here is from genome assembly GCA_004027025.1 of Myocastor coypus. Taxonomy (NCBI): domain Eukaryota; kingdom Metazoa; phylum Chordata; class Mammalia; order Rodentia; family Myocastoridae; genus Myocastor; species Myocastor coypus. The sequence goes on from PVJA010006074.1 coordinate 55,408, forward strand.
AAAAATATTGAACTGGTAAGCACATACCTCTATTTTTTTTTTGTCTTTTTTTAAAAATTTTTTTAAAATAATTTTTTATTTTATTTATTTTTTTCTTGTTTCAGAACTTTGTTTACTCACTCATTTTTAATGGCTGGCTCAGCCCGACCCAAGGGCAGGGCTGCCGCAGCATGTGGTGCCGGGGATCGAACCGCGGTCCTTGAAGCCGCCCACCCAAGCTTTCCCAAGCAGGGGCTTTAGACCACTGAGCCATCCCGCTGGGCCCCTTTTTTGTCTTTTTGAGACAGGGTCTCGCTATGCAGTTCAGGCTGTCCTTGAGCTCACTTTTATAGCCCAGGCTGGCCTCGAACTCACACCAATCCTCCTGCCTCAGCCCTCCAAGTGCTGGGATTACAGGCGTGAGCCACCATGCCCGGCTAAATCAGTTTTCTTGTACTGTTGAACTAAGAAGAGTAATGTATCACAAGTAATATCTTCTATGACTCCTGTTAAGGGTTCAGATTGTCAGACTGTACTTTGGCCTTAGGGCCTAATAATAGTAACCAATTAAAATCAATTCTATTTTATTGAAAATGAAAGCGGGAATATCAGCTCTTGTTCTAACTTAGTAACAAAAGTTTCTTTAAAGTAAAGAATGTCTTTTTCTTCCGTTTAAAAACACAGAATGCATACTGTCAGCATGGAGAAAGCATTTATAATCTTAAGCAGCGCATGACAGTATACAGAAAAAGATGATGTAAGGGCCAGTCAAATCGCTCCGTGGATTAAAGTACCTGCAAGCAGGCTCAGGGGCTTGATGCTTGGGCCTGCTGGCCTGGCCTCTCCACCCACCCACACCTGCACATGTGCTGAGACTGGGTGTGGTGGCACACATTTGCAATCCCAGCTCTTGGGAGGCTGTAAACAGGTAGATCACTATGAGTCCAATCTAGTAGTGAGACCCCAAACATCCTGTAGACCCTTCCCTTAAAAAGAAAGACAATGTAATATTTCTGTCTTGCTCGCTGAATTGACGGTGGACTATGAAGCTGAGTAAATATTTTGCTTCAGTATAAACAACATAAGCAACACAAAGAGAATGTTAACATTTTTTTTAAATGGAAAGTTGACTAACATTAAATGCTGGAGTACTCAAGAAAAAATATTAATTCATTAAACTGAATTATCAGTCACACCTTTCAACTCCAATGTTATTTTAAAATAATGTTCATTAAGTGATAACATTTTTACCACTCATACGTTTGTTAGACACTCCTTACTAGTTACTGTCAGGATTTGTTAGCTTTAGGATTACATTTTCCTTTATAATTTTGTTAAGTTTATCTTTTTCATGATATTAAAATATGAATGCTTTAATTCATACTTAAACTGGATACAGGATGCAAGCTTCTCCAGGCAGGCTAAACTTCTCTGCAGGCTATGAAATAGCACCATCTAGTGTTGCTACTCACCAGAAGCAAAACACTAACAGGTCCTTCAAAGTGGTTTGTCTAGAACTTGACAAGTCTCAAGTCTCTTCACAGACCTGCACAGTAATCGTGTAGAACCTGACAATCCTATTTTAAAAAGAAAACCAGTGAACAACTACTGATTTGATGAATGCATCCTCTACTTTAAAACAGTAAGTAAATCTTTTATTTATTCATTTGCTACAGGATTTCACTATGCAGCTTAGGCTTGTAGTACTCCTCCTGTCTCAGCCTTCCCAGCCCTGGGATTACAGGTGTGCACCTCTGTGCCCAGTTTCAGTGGTCAGCATAGTGCACCCAGGATTCAGGAGTCACTCAGCATGCAGCACCGAAAATCAAACCCAGGTTCTTGTGCTTGTGAGGCAGGCACTTAGACTTACGAGCTATCTTACTAGCTCTGGCATCCTCTCCTTTTCTATGGCTACAAAGGCAAACTACTTGGACACAAGAAGTAGTTTAGACAACAATATATCATAAAAACTGAAGTTATTTAGGAAAAATGAAATCATACAAACTGGAGAAGCAGCAAAAATGACAATTTCTGCAAAGATGTATTACATGTATGGGTTTATGTGTAAGAATGTACAGAGGGGTTGTTATGGCTTATGTCTAGTTGTCCCCCCAAAGCCTCATGAGTCATGCGGTGGGGACTTCTAGAGTTTGAGACTTGATCCATGACCCACTGAGATTATGTATTTTAGTACTGATGAGATTATGGTCTGAGTACTGCTGGGAATTATAGGTGTGGCCTGAGGCAATAGGCTAAGGCAGAAAGCCTGAATGTAATATAAAGAGAGACAGACACACTCAAGCTGTTGCTCTCTGCTCCCCAGGTTGGTTGTCTCTGTCACTGTTTTGTTGCCGTTCCGCCGGCATGAACTGGATGTGCTCTGCCCTGTTTCATTCAGCCTTGGACCAGCTGAATATGGACTGAAACTTCCACAAACTGTGAGCTAAATAAACCTTTCCTTCCTTTATTTTGGGTGTCAGGTATTTGTCCCAGCAATGAGAGAAAAGTAAGACAGGGGTATTGTTTGAGAGTATGATATGATTAAGCTCTGTTGTCTGCACATTAAGACAATTATGAACCTGACTCTTACCTGGTGACTGGGTTATATCTTACATTAAAACTTATTATTAAAAAAAAAAAACCTTACTATTAAGTTCATAACAAAACAACTATATTTCAAAGATTGTGAGAGGACATTTATATATTCTTTAAAAGGTAAGAGAGTAAGTTTCAAAAGATTTAAATCAAGGCAGTTACTTTTCATAACAATTTGGATTTCCTTTATTCAAGGGATAAGGACACTATGAATTATAAATTAAAAGTAAATCAAGGCAAAATGCCATATGCTTGATAGGCTACAATTTTGTATATCCTTGGATTTCTAAATGTGTAAAAATGTGTAACTGCTTTTATCACATTCTATAGAGATTTAGTAGAATATCAATGATTGATGGAAAAATACCAATTTCAAGCTAAGTCTAAGATGTTTGATATTCAGAAAGACAGTTATGAGAAGAACCTGAATACAATTTTAGATTTACTTTTTTATTGCTTTTAATAAGAAATAACAATATGATAGTTTCAAAACACGTTGGTAGTACATTCACAATAACTGACACATTGTATATTGTTGTCCTCATAGTAGCTATACAGAGCACAGGGCGTAGACATGATAAGTTTTCTAATCAATATTGGTAAGGAAAGAAGAAAGGAAAAAATTCCTTCTCTTTGAACTGAGAGGAAGTAGTTGTATACATAGTTCAATGTTCCATAATTACATTGAGTTACCAATGAAACTGGCAATGTTGAAGCTGTTGATTTAAGCTTCTTACAGCTCGTCCTACTCATCTAGCTCTGTATTTTATGTCTCATAATTAAGCTTTTCCGCTGGGTTATCAAGGGCAAGTCAAAGCAAGACCTGTACAACAAAACATTCATCTTTTGTATCTTCCAAGATCAAATCCCCTAAGGGTTAACTCTGAAACTATGTACAGTGCTTTGTAGAACTTTTGCAGTGTCAGCCGTTGGGACAAGTCATGGCCATTGCTTGACCAGTTTCCTTTCTATGAAAGCCTGAGAGAATGTTTTTTCTCTAGGTAACCCTCCTTAAACATACTCTACTTCATTTATTCCTTTCCTTTGAGGTCCCATAAACTCCTTGACCAAAAAATTTGGGACACACTGAGTTGTAGGACTGTTCAAAACAAACTCAACAGGTGATGTTTTTTACTGCCTTCATTAATACCTCCAACAAAGACCTTTTTTCAGGTAGTGGCACCTACTCAGAGAATATTGTCCTGAAAAAATCTTTGGTTTTACAACCCTTATGGCCAACATGTGTGACCATGTACTCATAGCTTTGCCTAATCAACCTTCTCCACAGTGATCCAAAACTGTTCCCTATTGCTTAACTGGCTCCTTTGACTTACATCAGTTGTTTCAAAGATCAACACTACAATGAAGAGCTTCTGCAACTGTCTGGGCTCTTTAGGACACTGACATTGATACAACAGTAATGGGAAAGAAGAGTTCAAGGATGCTTCCTCATTGGCATCTATCAGCATAAACAAGTAAACTAACATTTCTCTTTTTTTTTAATTTCAAAGATTATGTTTAAAATCAGGCAAGTCAATAAAAAAAAGGTTAATGGAATATTTTCACTCATAATGATTAGGGATTTTAAGTGTATTTCCACAACAAAATAACAAATTAAAAATTTAGGATCACATCTGCACTAGCAAAGACCCACGCAATGTCCCACCAGAAATGATTAGGGATGGTCAGACACAAATAAACACTGTGATAATAGTTTTGCGAAAATTTCCTGATCTATGTTTCAACAGTTGAAAACTGTAATTTAAAAAAAATGTACAGTTTCTCTCAGCCACCACATAAAACCATATTTATATTTTAAGCGTACTATTTAAAAATGTAGCAATCTGAAAAATATAAGAACATGAAAGTTATTACTTACTTTTTAATATTCAATCTTATTAATATTTAACTGCCTAGTCCTAATATTTTATGAAATATTACATAAATAAAAGATACCAATTTATTTTCCTTTACTACCATAAGAACTTCAGAGTTATCATGACAAAATATGTATCCCAGAGAAAGATATGTATGATAAGGAGCATTGTTGCATTGAATCAGTACTACACAATAAAAACATCAAAGAATTAGAAAATAAAACTTCATTTTAGTCTTAGCTCTAAAATTAACTAGCTGTAGTATTGTGGACAAATATTAATACCTCTTGACCTTAATATCTTTATGTGAGAAATAATGGGCTATAATATTCTTCCCTAGTGATTAGAGAAGGGAACACATAATTCCCAGCCTGATGTGTTTCCTAAATACATCCTGAAGAGGAGGATGGAAAGGACCCAAAGCTCCAATGATCTCACAGCACACTTACTACTATGATGCCACTAAGATCTTTGTAACCATAGGGTTAACTGGAGGCCAGAGTTAATTTTGATTAAATATTCACTTTGTCCCTAACTGCCATACATGACAGCCTACAGTAGGGACTTATATACTTACATAGTAAAGTAGCACTGGGACTTTAAGGTAGATCTTGGCATTTCATTTTGACCTTTTTTATTTTTTTATTTTTTAAAATTTTATTTATTTTATTTTTTCTTGTTTCAGAACCTTTGTTTGTTTATTCGCTCATTTTTATGGCCAGCTCAGCCCGCCCCGAGGGGAGGGCTGGCACAGCATGTGGTGCCGGGGATCGAACCGCGGTCCCTGAAGCCGCCCTAGCTTTCCCAAGCAGGCACTTTAGACCACTGAGCCATCCCGCCGGGCCCCTCATTTTGACCTTTTTTAAATACCTGTTTGAGATCTTGGGAGTCTCTTAATTACTTTGCCTCTCTGTTTCTTTTTCAAGGTAAGGTGAGAAACAAATTTGATGATTTATTCAGCAGTGGTTTGAAAGTGAGAAAATATTAATAATATACTTATGTCTGCTGCTAGCAACATAATTATTATCTATAGATTATCATATAACCTTAATTTTTATTGTTTATATTCACTGTATTTTAAAGGGAGGTCAACCCAAGGCTTTTTCTAATGTAAAAAAATACAAAAACATTTATCATAGATGTTTAAATAATATCTAGATAACTTAAAAGTACCTCTACCTCTTCCTATATCTATCTCTGCTCCCATACTCCACAAGATTTTTTACATAGCCTTTCAGAGTTTTCCTATATATTTACAGTATATTTATTGACAAAATATCTGTGCATTTTATTTATTTTTCCCAAGATAGGGTCTTCTTTTATCCAGCCTGGCCTTGAATTCCTGGGTCCATTCTTGCCTTAGCCTGACTAGTAACTGGAAAAAGAGGTGTGTACCATTACACATAATGCTCCATGTAGGTCCTTAATTCAACATTTAATCTCACACAATAGGTGGATTTTTCTATCAGTTCATATATAAGGCTACCCTTATTATTTTAATACTACAAAGTATTATTTGCTAGATCAGTTTAAGTCTTACTTTTGATAAACATTTATTTTGCTCCTAACTTGTTACAGAAACAAAACATCACACAAATATTCTAACACAGCAATTCTCAATTTTTTTGGCACCAGGGATTAGACTCATACAAGATAATTTCTCCACAGTTCTGTGGCAAGGGTAACAACAAAAATACACTTAATACATACTCATAAACACCCTCCTGAATAATACATTAGACAAAATCAAGCATTGTTGTCTTGTTAAATCGGTAGACTTGTCAACTTGGATTGTGTCCTGTGATGACTCATTAATCTTTACCTATCAACCGTGTATCAATATCCTCTGCTATTTATCAGTTTGTCTAGTTACAGTGCCAGCCATGACAGAACACATGACACCTTCTGAACTACTGCCTGCCTTAAAAGTTCATGACAAACCTCAACAAGTAGAGACAATCAACTCTGTGCTAGCGGTAAAGGAGTCCTCTGGTTTAGCAATGAGGTTAGCCACTAAGAATGATGGCCTCAGTACAGACACATCTGATGAAATGGTGGCCTTTATTAATTACCTCTATTCTTCATGTTCAAGCTATTTTCTTTTGGAAAACTCCAAAGGCCTGTGTTTCAATACAAGGTGTGTAACCTCCATATGGTGAAGCAGTTTTATATATTATACAAGATGGACTTGGAGAAAGAATATGAATCATCTGTTGCAAAGAACCCAGAATTTAAGTAGGGTTCTTGGTATTCTCTGTTAAGTACAGATTTCTTTCTTTCTTTTCTTTTTTTTTTTTGTCTTAAGAGTCTCTATTGTCCTATTACTAGGTTTTTTCTACTTTTTTATGGTGCACTTCCAGTGATGTAACTAAGATAACTGCATGGCATGAAAAAGTAACAGGCAGGCCACATATGTACCAAAATAAGCATTCTATTGTGACTTACAGACTGCCACCAGATGTAGTAGTTCAAGTACTGTACATTGATGTGTTGCCACTATAAAGTCTGCCACCAGATGCAGCTTGTCACTTGTCACTCACTGACAAAAGTTTTGATACGAGTCTGTAAATAACTAATTTATGATGCAGTCAATTCTCTCTGTTAGTCTGTAACTGCTCATTAAAATAAGCATTATCACCCCAGCTCCACCTCAGATCATCAGGCTTGAGATTATCTTAAGGAGCATGCAACCTAGATCCCTTCAACGCTCAATTTTCAGTAGGACTCCACTCCTGCCAGAGCCTAATGACTCTACAGAGATAGAGCCCAGAGACAATGTAAGTGATGGGGAAGGCTGCAAATACTTTGCAAGGTCTGTTCTTTACCTGCTGCTTACTCCTTGGGTGTGGGTGAGTTCCTAACTCCCAGAGTTTCTTGAAGTTAGTAATGTTGCTACAAATTTGGTGATTTAAACAATAAAAATCTTTCACAGTCTGTAGCATAGAAGTTCAAAATCAAAGCATTAGCAGTCCTGTTTTGTTCTGGAGACTAAAGGAGAACATTTCAAGTCTTCTCCTGTGAGTACATCTTTGCATCTATTTCAATTTTCTGTAGTTTTATCATAAATGGATGTTGGATTTTGTCAATTTCTTTTCCTCCATCTATTAGGATGATCATATGGCTTCTGTCCTTGGTTTGGTTAATAGTTTATTACATTTTTTGATTTGTGTATCATGAACCATCCTTGCATCCTTGCTATGAATCCCACTTAGTCATGGTGTACATTCTTTGTGATGATATGGTAAATTCTGTTTGCCAGTATCTTACTAAGGAATTCTACATGTTCATTAAAGACTACTTGCTCTTCTTTTTCAAGAAGCTTGAGATTCAACACTAGATCATTTACTTGAACTCATTTTGTTTTCTCAATATGACAGTTTACTGCTACAATTTTCCCTTGTAGGACTGCTTTCATTGCATCCCATACATTTTGGTACATTGTATCATAGATACTAATATCTTCTTTAATTTTATCTGTGACTATATAAAAGGGTACTGTTTAATTTCAATTTGTTTATGGAGTCTCTGTGGCTTCTTTTGCTATTGACTTACAATTTCATTATACGATAATATGTATGGGACAATTTCAATTACCTTTAATTAAACATGTTATAGAACTAGTATGTGGTCTATGTTGGAGAACATTTCATGCACACCTGAGAAAACTGTATTCTGATGTTGTGGAGCAGAATACTTCACAGATAACTACCAAGTTCCATTTGCTCACAGGTTTTTTTCAGTTGTTACTTCATTTTTTCTTTTTTTGGTCTAGTTGATCTATTTGTGATAGTAGGGTATTAAAGTCCCCTATTACAATTGTGTTAATGCTTATTTGATTTTTCATGTCCATTAATATTTGTTCTGTATAGTTAGGTGTGCAAGTATTATACACACATATATACATATATGACTGTCATATATATGTATATGACTGTCATTGCTTCCCCTTGGAGTTTTCCCTTAAGATGTTGTGACCTTGTCTCTTGATTAATCTTGTCTTAAAGTTCACTTTGTCTACAAACGGAATAGTTGCCTTCGCTTTCTTCAGAGTTCCTGTCACATGGAGTATTATTTTTCATCCTATGACTTTCATTCTTCTTGTGAAATGTGTTTCTAGTATGCACCATATTGCTGGATCTTGTTTTCTTGATCCATTTTGCCTCTCTGTTTCAACTGGTAAAATAAGACCACTTACACTGGTTATAACATGTATAATGACTTATCTTTGTGACATTTTCTTGCTGCTGATTCCCTTTGTTTCCCCTCTGCTCAACTGAGGGCATTGCCTGGTGCCTTCTATTTGTGTTTTTGGAATTGTGGTCTTCCTTATTACTTTCTAATATACCCTTCAGAATATGTTGTAGAACTGATTTGGCGGTCATTAATTTCTTCAGCTGCTGTCAAGGATGTATCATTTCTCCACTGATTTTGAAAGATATTTTTGCAGGTCTATCAATCTTGGTTGGAAGTTATTTTCAGGACTGAAAATACTTCATTCCTGACTTAAGGGCTTAACTTAGGAAGTGTGTGCTGATTCAGTGTTGCTTTATAGGTGATCTGTTTAACAGCTTTTAATATTCTGTTCTAGTGTTGAATTTCTGCAATCTTCACTATTACACAGGCCTCGGTGTAGATTTATTTTGCTCATGATCATGGAGTTTTACAAGCCACATTTATTTGTATGTCGAATTCTTTTTCCATGCTTGAGAAGATTTCTGTTATTATTTTTGTAAGTATTTTCTGTCTCCCACTTTTCTTTAGTTGCTCCAATCAGCTAATTCTCTTTGTATCATTTTGAAGTGGTTGGATTCACCTTAGGTGGTCCCTTGTTACTTTTCAGAAATCTTTCTTTTCCTGATCACTAACCAGAATCCTGTCTACTAGATCTCTTATTCCACCTTCACTGTGGTTCAACTGCCTGTATATACTTGTAGTGCAACTTTTAATATACCGAATATCTGTCTGAATGTTTCATGGATTCAATTTCTTTTCTATCTCAGGCATTCACGATTTCCATCATTTTCCTAAACTCAATATTATTATTTTTTGTTTCTATTCTAGATTCACTGGGCAACTTCTTCATTTTGATCTTTTTTATCTGAGAGATTATTTTAGCTCTAATTTTCTCTATAGCCTCTTTTGTGTGTGTGTGTGTGTGTGTGTGTGTGTGTGTGTGTGTGTGTAAGTGTGTGTGTATACTTTTTTCTTTTTTTTTTTTAAACTTTTCATGCTACCATTTCAGAAAATTCAGGTGGGTGGCTTCTTAGTAGACCATAACATTTTAGTGAGAGAGTATGTACCAGAATATTATTTGCCTTCCTTTCTACTTTGCCCTTTTTTTTTTTTTTGACTTGTTCCTCCACTTTAAAGGACTGTTTGGTGACTCTGTAATTAAGATGTTATGGTCTAGACTTTTTTATGGTAACCACAGTTATTTTATGTTAGGAGAATGAACATCAGTAACATCTTATCAAAATAATATTAAAATATATTCTAGAAAAATCTTTTCTTTGTGGTATCAGAAGAACTATCTGTAAAACATCTAAGAAAGAGCACTATTTTATTTGATCACAGCATATATTTTTAGGGAAAATGACAAAACAAAAATAACAACAAAAAAAGCAGAACCTAGCATTTAAAGTTTAAAAAGAAATTCAGGTTTTCACATAAAACCAGTAAAAGTAACTGACAAACCCTAAACTACATCTGTTTTATAAGTGACGAAGCGTATGACCTGGCCTCAGATATAAATTCCTAGAGATAGTCACATCTTATGACTTATCACAAAAATGTTCCCCAGGTTTATCTGAGTACCCTTAGAAAAAATTCAATACATCCTACCCATCAATATGTCAGAATCTAAAACTACTGATCAACTGTCATATATGCTTCTTCATGTAGCTGATAGAAAGTTAAAGGGTTATATATCAAATTCTGTTAAAAGTAGCTTGAAATCCTTTATCACTTAACAGGAATTTTATAATGGTATAATTTTTTTTTTAAAGATTTTTTAAAAAAATTTATTTTATTATTATTATCTTTTTTCCTGTTTCAGAACTTTGTTTTTATTTTATTTTTACGGCTGGCTCAGCCTGCCCTGAGGGCAGGGCTGGTGCAGCATGTTTTGCTGGGGATTGAACTGCGGTCTCTGCAGCCGCCGGCAGGTGCTTTAGACCACTGAGCCATCCTGCTGGGCCCCTATAATGGTATAAGTTTTAAACATGACACAAAAGCTACAAGCTTTTAAGAATGAAGTAGAGAGTTAGGGAGATAGCTCAGTGGAATAAGTACTTGTCTGGCAAGCACAAGGTCCTGAGTTCAATCCCTGGTACCAACAAAAAAAAAAAAAAAAAAAAAAAAAAAAAAAAAAAAAAAAAAAAAAAAAAAAAAAAAAAAAAAAAAAAAAAAAAAAAAAAAAAAAAAAAAAAAAAAAAAAAAAAAAAAAAAAAAATTAGAAAGCCACAAATGACACACAAGGTCACCTCTCAATATATATGCAAAACCCTCATCTTTTTGTTTAATCACTTATTTAGTTAGCTATTTATTTGGTGCAGAGTCTCATCATGTAAATCGGATTCACAGTGATCTTGTCTCAGCCTCCCTAGTGCTGGCATCACAGCTATGTGCCACCACACTTGGTTTACATGGCCAGCCAGGTGCACCTGAGGTTCCAGGGAAGACACAGCATGCAGCACTGGGACTGAACTTGGATCCTTGTACTTGCCAGACACTTGGAACATTGAGCTATCTCCATAGCCCTGAAACCTTCATCTTTTTAAATAAAGTTTTTACTTATTAAGTATCCAAAATTCACTGAATGAAGATTTACACATGATCACTCTAGTTTATTAGTTTAGAAATACTGACTCTTTAAAGGCAAGTACACTATAACTATTCACAGAAATTGTATGACTTCCTAGGATTTATTTTTAGTTTTAGTGGTGATAGGGATTAAACTCAGGGCCTCAAACAAGCTAAGTAAGCATGTTCTACCAGTGAGCTACATCCTCAATTCGCTTGATTTCCTTAAGATTAGAATCACTAATATGTATATATATGTTAAGTATTTTACACTTGATAGTTTACAAAACATGTATAGTAGTTTGTCATTTAACTTACATACTTTGAAAATATGATAAATCAAAATTTTAGATTTTAAGAAGTATAAAGTTTCTTTAAAGAGCTTTAAAAAACTGTTAAGATGCTAATTAAATATGATGGGAATTTGAAATGAAATTTTTTTATGGCAAAGAGTTTTTCACTGCAGAGACAAAAGGAATGAAAGAATGAATGGTATGGAACTAATTATACAAAAACCTTGAAAAAATAAGCAGCCATCAATGTGGGAGTATATAACATGGTATAGTACTACTATTGTGACTCTCAAATCTTAAACAACTTTAAATTGTCAACTAAAGACACTGATATTAAACTCAAATGTTATCTAAACAGAATGGGTGTCACATTATAGGAAAAATACAGTTCATAGTGCAAATACATTAACATAAAATGTTGATAGTATGTAAGTATATACCAAGATCTGTTCGTGGAACACATGCTATGCCAAGTATAACCAGTTACACTAAAAACAAAATGATTAAAAACTCACTCACTGTCTTCTGTGGGAAGCACCTGCAGGGAGTAAATCCATTCTATTATATCATCTTTGTTCACCACATCTAAGGAATCCAACATATCTAGCCCGGAGAGTGCAAAAAACGCAATTGTCAACCTAAAAGAAAAAAAGTAAAATTCACCTTAAATGTTGAGCCACTGAACTCCTTCTTTAATAATAAATTCACTCTACTTTTACAATAATGTAAATAAACTATCACCTGGGCAATATCAATCCCCACAATTCTCCAAATGTAAAAATACCCTGAAACCTAAGCAACACTTGGGGGCTAAGAAACCAACCCTATTCAACTGAAACACTCATGAATCCACAAAAGCAAACACAAAATCACCTTAATTTCAAAAATAGAATTTCTTACATTTAATCAATAATAAGCCAAAAGCCTATGAAAAAAAGTCCATAAAAAAGTATACATACGTCATGTGGTCTAATAAATGTCTGGAAGCTAATGGCTACCACTTGGAGCACTTTTTGTAATTCTAGAGGCCAAATGTAACTTTATTAATCTTGTGATATCTCAATGAAATTTTTCCTTTTCTGATGTATGTATTTTTTGCCAGAGGCAATTTCACTGATTTGCTAAGAGTAATAGTTATGCTGACTTCTTAAGGAATGTTAAGAGTCAATTCATTTTTATTCAAATTTGTTTATAAATTGTTACTTTTTGGAAAAATTATATGACTTTTAGAAAACAAAGAATAGTTAGAAAAACAAATACAAAAGAATTTTGACTCCATTTTCCCAGAGCAGAACATTCTTTGATCCAATAACAAGCTATAAGGCAAACTGTAAAGGAGCACCAACCTCCTCCAAGTCAAAACTCTAAAGCTTACAGTAAGTTAAAACTCTAAACCTTGTATTGTTATATAAAAAATCACTTTAGAAGTTGTACTTAAAATACTTTCTTAGAATAATTGCTTTTTAAATTCATTTTATATATTTGGTACAGGGTCTCACTACATAGTTTATTTTATTTTTTTTTAAAGAATTTTTTATTTTATTTATTTATTTTTTTCTTGTTGCAGAACCTTTGTTTATTCACTTGTTTTTATGGCTGGCTCAGCCCGCGGGCAGGGCTGGCGCAGCATGTGGTGCCAGGGATTGAACCGTGGTCCCTGAAGCCGACCAAGCTTTCCCAAGCAGGTGCTTTAGACCACTGAGCCATCCTGCCGGGCCCTCACTACATAGTTTAGACTCGTAGTGATCTTCCTGTTTTCAGCCTCCCCAGTGCTAGGATTACAGGCATGTGCCAGCACACCTGGACTCCAGGGCTGGTGTAGCATGTGGGACCAGAGATCAAACCCCGGCTCCTGTGCTTGCCAAAGCAGGTGTTTAATCTGCTGAGCTATCTCACCAGCCCTTAGAATTGTTTTTATATTGAGATACATTCTATAATGTTCCATAGTCTAATAAAATTCTTACAAGCAACAGTAATAAATATTTCCAATTATCTGGTCTACATTCTTATTAACCCAGCTACCTGATATGATGTATGCTATAATCGTCATATGAAAGTCTCAAGATAAAATAAGCCCTGATCCCTAAACCAGATCAATAAATGATGCATCTGGGAAAGGATTACCTAGATTGGTGTTATCAACATTAGAAAAAGTGCAAAAAGTCTTTTTCTAGGACATAGTTCTCTGATCCTTGGTGGGAGAAAGCCTGGCACTCAGTAGATAACAAAAGGAGAAATTAGTAGTTGATTTCAACCAAATTTCAAGTGCAAAAACTAAAACTAAATCATGCCTGGAGGAGTAACCTGAAACCCCAGCATTTGAAAGATCAAGGCAGGAGGATCATCATGAGTTTGAGGCTAGTCTAGGCTACACAAGTAAATTAAGGCCAGATTAAACAACATACTGAGACTCTGTCTGAAAAAAAAAAAAACAACCCTAAAACTAAGAAGAGAATTGATATGGTTATTAATAATAGGGTCAGCGAGATAGCCCAGTGGATTAAAGTGCCTACTTAGGCAGGCTAAGGAACCTGGGAACCAGGGTTTGTTCCCCACATGCCATGCTGGATCCACCCCCAGGGCAAGCAGAGACAGGGACTGAGACTGGGGATGGCAGTGTGCACCTGTAATCCCAGCTCTTGGGAGGCTGTAAATAGGCATATTATTAGGAGTCTGATCTAATAGTGAGATCCTGAACACCCTGTAGACCCCTCCCGAAAAAGAAAGAAAGAAAGAAAGAAAGCAAGCAAGCAAGCAAGCAAGCAAGCAAGCAAGCAAAAGATTGATTTGAAGATAAAGCCTGAGAAAGCTGTAAACTGAGCCTGATTCATGATTCTTGCTGGAACACAAAACACCAGAATGCTAATAGGAATGAATACAAACAGTAAAGGCCAATCTACTGTGATTTCAGTTAGGAATGTGGACTCTTTTTGTAAGAGAATCTGTGGATCTCAAGTTCTGGTAAACATTTATCTACATTTTGTCTATGTTCCGAGACTTTGTGGAAGGCTGAGTTTAAGGCTTACAGACAAACTGATCTGGTGGAGAAAATTACTAGGCAGTCAAATGTATGTGCATGGGTTCCGCAGGTCTTTAACTAGATATATTAGAACTGGGAGCAAAAAGTAGAGCAGATATATTTGAAAAACTTAAAACTCTGGCTCAGAAAGAACCATATATAAAGCTGGAGCCAAAGGAGATGTGGTTGCTGAAGAGATCAGCACTATCAAATGGAAACCAAGTACTACCATTAAAACCAACCAAACAGTCTGGGGAGATAGCTCAGGGGCACAAGTGCCTGCTTGGCAAGTGCAAGTTCCTGAGTTTGATCCCCAGTTCCAAAAAAAACAAACAAAATTAAAAACTACAGACTGGAACAAGAAGATAGATGTCTTAACGACATCACGAGAATCAGGAAAACCCTACCCATAGTAGGTTCAATGTATACAAGTACAGATCTTTCATTTGAGAAAACAGATCCTGGGCCTTTTGTTGGAAAGGGGCCACTAAGGAAATTGGCTTCTCAGATTCATTTCCCTATACTTGGGTATCCAGGGCCTCAGAACCTGCTCCAAACATAGGTCATGTGAGACTCAGCTACTGCATATGCTATCAGCAGACCTTAGCCTTGTCCATCTCATGATGGCTGTTCTGGAAGACAGAATACAAGAATTGTGCGGTCATAGAGGCTTTCAACCATATTTCAAGGAAAGCCTGGGTAGCCAGGCAACATACTTGAGGTGGATATGTGAAGCTATGGAAATGAAGTTGAAGATGCGGCACAGACTCTAGGAAATAGAGATGTCTGGTGAAGAAAGCCTTGGGTAGCTAGCAAGTGCAACCAGCCACAGAGAAGCCATGTGGGTGGCAACCAGCAGGTGTCCTGGGTACTAGATACAGAACTATAGCATTTAATGTTTACCCTGCAGGGCATCAGTCTTGCTTTGGTCTTATTCTTCTTTACCCTCATTTCTCCCTTTGAAATAAAAATATTTATCCTGTACTACTACATATTGGGATTAAATATTTGCTTTTTAAACCTTATAGAGGTTCAATGCTAAGAGTTTGCCTTGAATTTCAAAGGACACTTTGCCTTAGGTTTTTAAGCAATGCTGGAACTCGAGAATTTTGAGAGAAATTATGTATTTTTGGTTGCATACAGGATGTTTTCATCATATTATGTAGAATTATGAACTTGCTATTATCTTTATTTGAAAATGGTTTAAGGAGACACAAATGGATGTCACGTTGACAAGAGGTAGGATGAGATGATTAAGGTTGTCAACTTGATTGACCTGGAAGTTTCCTAGAGGATTAATAAAGTATACTTATGAATGTGTCTGGATGGGTCAAGGAGGTGTTCCTTGGAGACTAGGTACCTGATTCTTCTATGGCACTATTCTGCCCTGCTTCCTACTGGCATAAACTGAACACCTTTTCTTTGCCAGGTCTTTCTGACATGATGTTCCAACCTTGGGACCAGGTAATCATGGACTTGAGTCTTTAGAAGTCACAGCCAAATAGATCTCTTCTCCAATATGTTATGATTGTGAGATAATTGTCCCAGCAACAGAAAAGCTAAGTAATACAGCAACCTTTTCACCTAGGGAAATGTTCTCTAGAATCTTTTAAGAAAATCTCTATATAACACCAAATTTGACATAGATTGTATTTCAGCAGAAAATGTCTACCTTGTGGAATGTACTAAAGGTTGTAAGCTGAAAAATGTGGGTACCATCTTCACAACCATAAATAAGCAGCAGCCTAAACTTCAGTGAAACTAATAGTCCAAGTGTGCTGCAATTATCAAGTATCATGTAATTCTACTGGTGGTGTGCTAGGAGCAATCACTGTGGATCTGGGCTCTATCTGCGACCTCTATCAATCAGTTTTAGCAGAGACATGTCCTGAAGTGGATATTTTCATTTTTAATTTTTTCTTGTTATTGTTTTTATACAAGTGAGAACACTGTTTCAAAACTTTTGTAGTTTTCTTCTGTTCTTGTTTTTCTTCCTTTTTTCTTTCCACCCTGTTTTCTTCTCTATTTACCAAAGCTCGCATAAAATTATTTTGTCTTCAAGTCTTGCTTCTAATTCTTTTAGCTGCTTCTATTTGTCTGTTTTTTTCCAGTCAAATTTCAATTTCCTGGGGAGTGACTTCCTGTGCCATAGGGCCTGACCGGCTGATTGACCTCCCCACCCTCCAGCGCAGCCAAGCCACACGAGAGTGACTTCTTGCTCCACATAGACAGCCACACCGACCTCTACTTTCTCTGGACCCATCCCTCCTGGGTCCGTCAAAGGGAGGAAACTAGTAAGAACTTAAGTGGACTAAATTAAATACAAACTCCCAATTTAATATCAGCTGAGCTACACAGATATAGTTTGCTTTTACTGTGTAAAATACAAACTCATTAGTTACAAAAGTTTGTCAACTGCTAAATATCACTACATACTATTAGTGTTCTTAACTGTAGTTCTGTAAATACAAAAGTATAATTGCCATAACCATATAATTTCCTTTGGGTAAGTATTATGCTAAAGGTGTAATTGCACCAAAGCTCAGAGAACAATGAGCTACACAATGACAAGGAGAAGGAGTAAATGCAATCTAAAGTCCTGAGCCCATTCCTGAAAGATGCAGGAGACACTGACATAGAAGAAAATGGATATGACACAGCTGAAATCTCTGAATTAATAGTGTCTGAAGTAAAGAAGCAACTGCAGAAATGTGAGGAGATCAGATCAGAAATAATCTCTGAAGTAAAAAAGAGAAATCTCTGAATTAATAGCATCTGAAGTAAAGAAATAACTGCAAATAGGCATACAGGAAATCAAATTAGGAATAATCTCAAGTAAAAACAGAACTCTTTGAATTAATAGCATCTCAAGTAAAAAAAGAACTCTTTGAATTAATAGCATCTGAAGAGACAACTGCAGAATGGCAAGAGAGGAAATCACATCAGAAAGAATTTAAGTAAAAAAAGAAAGGAAAACCTTAATGAAAGAATTAACTGCTTCTGAAGAAGACACTGATAAAAAATTGGAGATTAGAAGGATTTTGTACTCCTTGAATGAGCAATATAGGAAAAAAATAGACTGCCTGAAGCAGACTCAAAGAGAGATACATGGGAATTTAAAACCTCAGTGACAAGCTGGCAATGCCGTCTGAACGAAAGTAAAGACAGAGTTTCAGATCTTGAAGACACTGTTGCAGCTAGTGAAAAGGTAAAAAAGGATCTCTTAAAAACAACTAGAATGCAACAAGAAATCATTTAACAACTATGAGATGATGCAAACATGAACAATGTGAGGTTAAATGGCATCAACAAGAAAGAAGGAATTAATGCAAATGATATAAAAATATGGAAGTACTAGCACAAAACTTCCCAAATATGGAAAAACAATATGGCAGTCAAGCATACAGAACTCCAAATAACATCAACACAATTAAAAACACACTCAGACATAGAGTCAAAATCCCAGAAATCCAGCATAAGAGTAACATACTAAAAGCCAACAGAGAAAAGAAACAGATCACATTTAAAGGAAAATTCATCAGAATAATGGCAGATTTCTCTTCACAAACGATCAAGTCAAGAGGAGCATGGAACAGAGTGCTTCAAGTCCTTCGTGAAAACAAATTCCAGCCCAGACTGCTATACTCTGGAAAACTCCCTTTAAGGTTTGATGAAGAAGTAAAATAATTCCATGAGAAAGAACTAAAGAATTTCATGACTACTAAAAGACATTTTAGAGAGGGATCAAAATGACCAGAATTTCACAAAAAGGGGATAAAGGAGTAACCAACAGCAGGTAAATAACATGGCAAGCATAAATCAATGTATCTCAGTTATAACCACTAATATAAATGGCCTCAATTCACCAATTAAAAGAAATAGACTGGAGACCCAAACCGCACCGCTGGGAGCTGAGCCTGCGCACCCGCCGCGGGTAAGCCCCTGCGCCCCTCTGCCCCGCCTCTGCATTCCCGCGACTAACTTCCTGTTCCAGCCCAGACCCAAACGGCACTGCTGGGAGCTGAGCCTGCGCACCCGCCGTGGGTGAGCTCCCTGCGCCCCTCTGCCCCTCCTATGCTTTCCCGCGACTAAATTCCTGTTCCAGCCCAGACCCAAACCGCACCACTGGGAGCTGAGCCCGTGCTCCGGGTGGGTCAGGATCCTTGGCCTACCTTCCCTGTCCCCCCCACCCGCTCCCTTTTTTTTTTGAACCCCTCCAGCCCAAGCTCGAGCACTGAAAAAAATCAAATAGCCCATTTGGCAACCGATCTGGTCCACGAGCCTACCAGGACTATTCAATCCCAAAGCTCCACCTCCACGTACAAACCACATCCGCCAGGATTCACAAAAGCTAGCAGCCAGAGCCCCAACACAAGAGTCAGGAACCTCTGTAGAACCACCTTGGAGTCTCCAGACCAAACGCCCATAGACACAGCATAACACCACCAAAGTGCAGAGGCCGCTTCCATACAAAATGATAACAACAAGGAGTAGGAGGCAATCTCAGGACCCGTGCCCACCCAAACCAAATACAGAAGACAATATCATGGAAGAAAATGAGAATTATACAGATGAAACCTCTGAATTGGTAGCATCTGAGGCAGACACACAAGTGCAGAAACTTATAGAGCAACTGAGATCAGAGATAACATCTGAAGTAAAAAAAGAAATTCATGAAGTGGAAAAATGGCTGGAGAAACGTATAGAGGACATTAGAGCAGAAATAATATCTAAAGTTGATAAAGACATGCCTAAATCAATAGCATCCCAAGTAGGGGAACAACTACACAAAAGCAGAAAGGAGAACAGAACAGAAATAATCTCTGTATTAGAGAGAGAAAGGATAACCATAATGACAGACTTCAATACTATTAAAGAAGACATCGATAAAAAATTAGAGGAGAATAGAAAAATGATGGACTCCCTGACGGAGAAATATAGGAAAGACATAGATCCCATGAAACAGTTTCAAAGAGATATACAAGAAAATAAAACCTCGATCACAAGTTGGCAGAGCCGAATGAACGAAAATGAAGATAGAGTTTCCAACCTTGAAGACACAGTTGCAGCCAGTGAAAGAGTAAGAAAGGATCTTGTAAAAACAACCAGAATGCAGGAAAAAATAATTCATCATCTGCAAGACGATGCAAAAATGAACAACATGAGATTAACGGGAATCGATGAGAAAGAAGGAGTCAATACAAATGATATAAAAAGAATATGGGCAGAAGTAATAGCAGAAAACTTCCCAAATCTGAGAAAACAGTCAGACATTCAGGTAACTGAAGCCTACAGAACCCCAAATAACATCAACCCAACTAAAAACACGCCAAGACATATAATAGTCAAGATACCAGAAATCCAGCTGAAGAATAATAT
>PVJA010006075.1:0-75291 GCA_004027025.1 Myocastor coypus
GACTCTGTTCTCTGCTCACCAGGCCGCCATGATGGCCGAGGAGCTGAAGAAGGAGCAGGACACCAGCGCCCACCTGGAGCGCATGAAGAAGAACCTGGAGCAGACGGTGAAGGACCTGCAGCACCGTCTGGATGAGGCTGAGCAGCTGGCGCTGAAGGGCGGCAAGAAGCAGATCCAGAAGCTGGAGGCCAGGGTGGGTGTCTATGATTTCATTGGATTTGCAAATTGTTCATGTGGCCATTTAAAGCCACACTGTGAAACACTTTTGTTTTTTCCAGGTGAGGGAACTTGAAAACGAAGTTGAAAATGAGCAGAAGCGCAATATTGAGGCTGTCAAAGGTCTTCGTAAACATGAGAGAAGAGTGAAGGAACTCACTTACCAGGTGATTGACCATTCCATATTTTTCAGGGTTTCAGTTTCCAATAAGACATCTCCACTAATGGCACTATTTACTGCTTATTTCAGACTGAGGAGGACCGCAAGAATGTTCTCAGGCTGCAGGACTTGGTGGACAAATTACAAAGTAAAGTTAAAGCTTACAAGAGACAAGCAGAAGAAGCTGTGAGTATTTCTTCAGTGAAAAAGAAAAGCTTAGGAGCATATCTAGATTTTGTGGGACCCTGAATTTTCTAGAACTTAAGGAGTTCTCTTTGATAATCAATACAAAATTAGACAAATTAAATATTTATTTGGAATGAGAAAACTTGCTACAAATTATTGGAGCTTTAGAGGTTGTGGTTCATTTCTGTTGAGACCCCTTTACATAATTTTCCAAACACTTTAGCATACAAATACTTCTTGTCTGTAACACATTTCCTTCCCTAGAACACTCTAATCTTTAAGAGTCACGGGGCCTATGAAAATGAGGGTATAAATTCTAAGCCTTATTTAATTTTGATGATGAATCCACCTCTGGACTTTTTGTATTTTTCAATTATCTATCTCACACTGTTCATTCTGAAATCTTAAGATTCTCTGCACCCAATACCCCCACTAATTCTATTTTTTAAAATTTGCTTTATGGAAATTGGGTTAAATCTGATTTGGTTCCTCTGATCTCTGCTGTCACCATAGTATCTCCATTGTTCCAAGAAAAAGAGTCAAGCGAAAAAGACTGGGTGGGGGAGGGGGATTGTGAACACACTTACTTACACAGGCAAGTTGGTAGGATGCCCTGTCCTCAGATAAGTATGTCACCGTGTAACAAAATATTTTGTATTGGAGTTCATGAAGCAAACCCTATAGCCACTCTTAATAACAAAGGCAAAAATAGTCGGAAAATGTCAAATATTCTTGTTCACTCAAATGCGTAAATGCACTTCTATTCTCAGGAGGAACAATCCAATGTTAACCTTGCCAAGTTCCGCAAGATCCAGCATGAGCTGGAGGAAGCCGAGGAGCGGGCTGACATTGCTGAGTCCCAGGTCAACAAACTACGGGTGAAGAGCCGGGAGGTTCACACAAAAGTCATAAGTGAAGAGTAATTCATTCTACTGCTACAAGGTGACCAAAGAAAGGCACAAAATGTGAAGTTCTTTGTCACTATCCTGTATATCAAGGAAATAAAATCTGCAGAGAATTTTGCGATAAAAAATGTATTTGTCTATTAATTGTAAGATTTATTATGCTAATGGAATTAATTCATTTATTCAACATGTATTGGGTTCCTACTGTGCATAGGTGATGAAGATGAATGAGGGCCATAAACCAAAATTAATAGGTCAGTGATATACCATACTCAGAGGGGATGGATCACTGAAAAATGCACCCTCAAATATATTCAACTAATTTTATTGAATATCAAGTATGTGTCCAGTACAGAAATAGGTACCAAGGAAAAAAGTCTTCCCTATCTTTGAATTTAACTGGTAAGAGAGACAGTGATAGTTACTGTACTCTGAAAGAAGTATAAAAACAAACAGTGGCAATAACGTAAAGTGAACAGCTAACCTGGGTAATACAGGTAAACTTTTTTTGTGTGTGTCTTTTTTGAGGCAGGGTCTCACGATGCAGCTCAGGCTGGCTTTGAGCTCACTTTTGTAGCCCAGGCTGGTCTCAAACTTGCACTTATCCTCCTGCCTCAGCCTCCCAAGTGTTGGGATTATAGGTGTGCACCACCATGTCTGGCCAATACAGGTAAATTTCTAAACAGAATTGAGCTATGGGCTCAGCTGAGTAGACAGCCATCATAGAATGTAGAAAAGGAGATGGTCATTCTGAGGAAAGAACACAGGCATGCAACCTCAGAATAGTTTACATGGAGGCATCAGAAACAAAGATACAGATTAAGGCTCCTGTTTAGGCAGACACAGGGGCCAGGAGTTCTATTCCTGGCTTGCTATACTGGCCCCACCTGCAAGGCATGCTGGGACTCTTGAGCATGGTGGCACATGCCTATAATCCCAGTACTTGGGAGACTAAAATTGGATCACTACAAGTCTGTTCTGTGTCGTAAGAACCTGTAGACACTGTGTTAAAACATTAAAAAGAAGAAGAAAAAAAACTTACACAGATAGAAGATGAAGATGGATATGGAAGCCAAGGCCATCCCGTGCAGGAAGGGTATGGCCTCAAGTGCAGTGCTGAAGCTTTAGGACTTACAACAACCCAGTCAAATCCTATGAGAGGAAACACAACTCTCAGAGCAGTATGGAGACAGCAGTGAGTAGGATGGGAAAGAGCAGGGTTTAGAAGACAGTGTACACCATGATCCTAGGTAAAAACGAACAAAAATGCAGAATGATGACAATATTCTCATACAATATTCTCTGTGTGAAAAGGTTTGAAAAGCACTGAAGAAGTTAAACAGTTGCATCAAATTCAAGGTATCTGTTTTACTTTGTGGTCATAGATTTTATTTCCTTTTGAGAAAAATCGTATTTTCTTCTCAAGTTTTTCCTTCACTACTACTAAGGAACTTGACTTTTTTCACTATCTTATATATTTTAAAGTGGAATCAGAAAGGGAATTTATTAATTTCAAAAAAGAATAAGACTAAGATTTTTATCATAGTGATCTTTTTTTCTTGGATATGTTCATGAAACTTAAATTTTGGCTTCATTGTAGGGACATCCAAAAAAATAAACCAGACAAACACCAATTTGTTGTTTTGCAGTTGTGAATACCCTTTTCCAATGAGGCTATTAGATAAATCCCTTCCTCTAGTGTGGGAACCTAATTAGTAATGAGCTTGCTTCAAGAGAAGAGAATTTAAAAGAGGATTGAAGATAATTATGAGGAATATTTCACCTAAGCCACAAGGAAGACTAATGAAGTAGCCTGCTTACAGAAGGCATTTATTATCAAATCAAGTTAAGCTCTGTAGAGTTAACCTGTTGACCTCAAAAGCAATGAGCAACTGCTTTACTATTTTGTCTCCTAACCATTTAAATAATTGCTTATGTGGAAAGTTGAGAGTGAATTCTACTATATATGGGTCAGTTACTCTGGGTTCCCTAATTAAAGAAGCAAATATATACTGTCACAGCTATTCTGGTTAATATTCTTGCTTATCTTCTTCACAGATGGTTGGGTTTATAAAATTATTTCCTCATGTACCAGAACAAAGCCACATATGATAATTTTAGACTGCTTTTAATACTCCTTGCCTGCTTTAAAATTGATATGAAGCATCATTGAGCTTTAGGAAATGTTTCTAATGTGCTGATGATGGTTATATGAATGCAAATAGGATAGATGCAGAGGAGTAAGTGGAAGCTGTATCTAACTTGAGTTGGGAACAATAGAGTCAATTTAAGTCTGATTCTTGCCTGATCATAGCCGTAAAACTGTAAAGATGAATTTCTTTGCTTTTCTATGTTCTAAGGACCTATCACAGTCACTGGAAGTAAATCCTGAGACCACTGCCATAGTGATACTTGGAAAATATGATTTTTTTCAAACCCCATTCATAAGTGTTCAAATAACCAAACATATTAAAAAAAAAAAAAAAACAAGGAAAAGAAACTCACAGTTCCAAACATTACTTCTCCTTTTCTCTTAAGTTGAAATCACCTGTGACTAGAGACTGATTTTAGGGATCTTCAGGAAGTTATGCTAAAATACAGACTGGGCTATGTCCAGAGTTTCTGACTCAATAAATCTAGGCTGGGGCCAATAATTTTACACTTCTATTAAGTCTCCCAGTGATGATGATAGTGCATTTTATAAACTACATTCTGAAAAACAAAGCTTTATATCAATTACCATATCTTTTACAAAGAAATTACTACCTATATTTGATAGCCCTATATTTACACCTATAAATTAAATCACAACTGATTTAGGTCTCACTTTCTTCATTTGTTAAATCAAGAGGTTGGGTTAAATAATCTGCAAATCTTACCTATAATTTTTTATTCCAAATATTATCAATAATAACAGTACAGGAGTATTTTACAACTGTAAGACCCTTTGAAAAACACTTTCATATGTAGTTTGTCAGTTAATTGGATTTTCACAACCCTGTGAAATATAATCTCTTAGAAACTTATGAAAAGTATAGTGGTTTGTCAAAAGTTGCATGACTAATAAATTATAAAGCCAATTTTGAGCAAAATCTTCTAATTTTTCATCTTGAAAGTAATCCACTGTTCTCATTTTCTTCCTTACTCTGTACAATGAAAAGATCTTACAAAAAACAAGGTCAGTAATTTACTATTTTGCCAAAGCTGAGGAAGGGTTGTTTCTCTTCACCCATTATCCTTATGATTTGCTCCTTAACATCTGCAGGAATCTGGACAGATTGCATCTTCTTAGAGAGGCATTCTCTGGTTACTCAGGAGCTAGTGGCTACTTTTTCATCCTTCCCTGCCACTTATACTTCTCTCCTCTCTCATTTGGTTTATTTTTGACTATGGCCCTTATCACCACTCTACTATCAATCAATCAGTTGCTTAATATCAGTCACAGTAGGCAAATTTTACAATAGTAAAGGTTTTGTTCACTTCAAATATCCGAAGAATTAGGCACTGCCTGGCATATAACAGGTGTTTTAGAAATATTTGTAGAATGAATAAAAATATTTAATAAGAACATAAAAACTATGTCATGTCCAGTGCTCAATATTTTACATGTATTACCCCCAAATAGGTCCTAGTTCAGAGGATGTATTGGTAGTCTTTTTTTGTAATTAACAGAACTACAAAAATTTAGCAACAAGTCTTTCACTTCCAGGAAGATGAAGTAGCTTAATTTTTACCTATTCCTTCTGCTAAGTACAACTAAAAACCATAGCTCTCATACAAAAACACAGCAGAAGAGACTCTGAAAGATAGAGACCAAGTGTTGAACAGCTACAAATCTTGGGTCGCTGGGCATGTACGTTATTGAAACTTTCCTTTTGCATTGAATGTATATGATTTGAAGTTGAAAAGGTAAACAACTTGGAAACATAATGGATACAGACCAAAGGAAAAATTCTTTCTCCCAAGGGAGAGAACAAATAAATGGACAAACTAGCAAGACAGAAAACATGTTGGCAATAACTGCCCAATTCAAATAACACTGAAAACACACACACACAATTGTGTCCCACCATACCCCCAGGAAGAAAATGAATGGAAAGTCTCTACTTCGACCTTTATGAAGTTTTAAGAAATTGTTCCAGCACCTCCAGTGAAGTGGTGTCAAAGGAGCAGCAACATGGAATTTCCATCCCTATTGGTCAATAATGTGCCTCTGGGTGTTCCCAGTGAAAACAAGTGAATCATTGACTTCTATCCACTGAGGAATAGCCTCTTGTCCTTGTCACTGTCAGAAACATATACATGAAAGCCATGAATTTCACAATTCTGGTGAAAACAGTGTCCATCCAGAAATCATAAGACCACCCACAGGTGTTAACAGAAGAGATCATGGACTTAAAAGCAGAAGGTGGCACTACTCTACCTTATCATTAGAGAAGTATTAGAAAAGTCCAACTAAAGAGATTAAATAAGATCCAGAGTTCCAGGAAAAATGAAAAATGCCCAAGTTTCAATTGGAATCATTCAATACACCAAGAAAATCTCATTAAATGAAATAGTTCATATTCATGTACACCTCAAAGAGAAAAAAATCATTTAAGACTATGTAGTTATAAAACACTATGTAAATGTATATTATACCTTCTCTCTGATTTTAAAAGCAGTTGTATAAAATAACACATACCTGTCATTATGATTTGTGTCTAGTTGTCCCCAGAAAGCCTCATACAGTCATGGGGCAGCTTCTGGAGTTTATAGTTGATTCTTGATCCAATACTGGTATTGTTCTACTCCCCAGACTCAGGGCAGGTAATTTGTATTACAGCGCAAGGAGGTGAGAGAGGCTAGCTAGCTTCCTGAGCTGCTGTCACTCCCTTTGCTAAAACTATGGACTGCTGCTCTCTGCCATATGCTACTCTGTCTTGGTGATAGCTGAGTATGAACTAAAACCCCCACAAACTGTGAATTAAATAAACTTTTCCTTCCTTCATTTTGGGTGTTGGCTATTTGTCCCAGCAAAAAGAAAATAATAACTGAGACACTTATATAATCTATCATTGGACCTATAACACAAACACCTCATAATGTATGTATAATATGCTATTGCATAAAAGAGGCATATAAAAGTGAAGCTGTATTGGACTAAGGAAATGATTATTGATAGTAAAATAATACTTTTAATAACATATTGTTATGTTTATAACATTAACAAATATGCTATTTTTAAAAATAAAATGATAAAGTAGGGGAAATTGACTAATATTTTCATGTATTACTTGAATCAAACTAACATACAGCTGTAGGACTCAGTTACTCGCAGGCCCCACAATGTTACCATTGGGCCCACTGCTCCCTTTGTTCCAGTCCTTCATGGAGGGCCCCGGCATGAAATTGTCCCACAGAATGCTCCAACCCCGGCCCTCTGCTGATTTCACTTCGGTCTGTTTCGCTTTTGGATTCTTTTCTGATGAACTTTTCTCATTTGTAGTTTCGTCCATTGTTCTGAGAACACTGATGAATTCTGTCTTGGACATACTTGATGCCAACTTGGCACGCTTTCTAACAGAGCCTTTGGCCTCTCTCACCTTCTCATCAATGTTCTTCTGATATTTCTGAGGTGTTGAATAACTGCACCACACCCCTCGTTGCAATTTTCTGAAGATTCCTCTCTGTGTCTTTATCTTGGACAACATCTATTTGTTCTACTCATCATTTCTCACTGTTACGTGTGTGTGTGTGTGTGTGTGTGTGTGTGTAAGACATGTGACTACATCCAATAATATATGTATGCCCTAGGGTGGGGCTGGGGCAGCATGTGGTGCCAGAGATTGAACCATGGTCCCTGTGGTTACCTAAGCTTGGTTAAGCAGGCACTTTAAACCTCTGAACCATCTCTCCGGCCCTCCCACTGTTACTTCTTACCAAGCTGTTTTCTTTTCTCCAGTCGTTCTAGCTTCAGCCTTTCTTTTTCTTTTCCAGCTCTTTGTTTTTGATGAGAATGGTGGCCTTGCTCTTAGATTATTTTCCCAGCCTGCATTAGTCCGGACATCGCAGTCAGCCGCATTTTCCTTTACTTTGCCACAGGGTTCAGCATCCTTCTCATTGTCTGCTTCTACCACTTCATCGTCAGATAGCCCACAGCTGCCTCCAGAACCTCTGCTGTCCGAAGGCTTCATTGTCCAGCTCTGAGGCTACAGCTCTGGCCACTATTTTCATCTTCTTTCTCAGGGACTTTTTCAGCTTTTCCCCCACTAAGTCACACATGAGTCTTCCATGGTTGCAGCCATCTTGTCCACCCAAAAATGTTTGTCAAGAAGTGTAATGAAATTAATTCTTATAAGTTAAGGTACATATGATCAACTAGAGCAACAATTAAAATAATTCAAAAATATGAAAAAACTTAAAACAAAAATAATGCCAAATAAAGTAACAAAGGAAGAATAGAAGAACAAAAAAAGGATATAAGACATTTAGGAAATAATTCTCCTATCCAAGTAATAATACTAAACATGACTAAGTTAAATAATCCATTTGAAAGAGAAAATGTCAGATTAGAAATAAAAGTTATGATCAAACTGTACCATTTAGAGGATATATAAATAAGTTGAAAGTTAAAGGATTAAACTAGAGATGTAGCTCAGTGATAGAGTGCTTATCTAGCATGAATGAGCTCTTAAGATTGAACCCAGCACCTTCAGAAAAATAGAAAAAAATGTGAAGGATGTCTCTTATGGACACAAAAATGCTTAAATTTTTTCCAAATCATATCCAATAATATCTAATAATATATTAAAATAACAACAATGAAAATATTCATAATAAATTATGATCTAGTGGGATTTATCACACAAATGCAAAGTAGGTTTAACACTCAAATAACAAGTAATTTTTAAAAAGAGATAAAGTTATATGATTACCTCAGTAGAATACAGTAACACATGTGACTACATCCAACACTTATTAACATAAACAAACTTTTAGTACACTAGCAGTAACAGAGAATTTTTCTAATCTAATAAGTATCTTTAAAAAAGCACAACTAAAATAAATGTCTTGTTTAATGACAAAACTGTATACACTTTCTATTTAAAATTAAGACTAAGCAACCAAGCAAAGATGTCCACTTTTATCATGTCTAACTGCATTGGAGGTCCTAATTAATGCAGTAAGTCAGGAAAGGAAATAATGGGCATAAATTTGAGAAAAAGTAGAACTGTATACATTTGGAGAGAGGAATACTTTAAAAAGTCCACAAGGAACTATTTAAAATTCCAAGAATCTGGAAGTGGTGGTGCATGCCTATAATCCCAGTACTTAGGAGGCTAAAAACAGGAGAATCATGACTGATCTGATCTGTAGAACTGTATACATTTGGAGAGAGGAATACTTTAAAAAGTCCACAAGGAACTATTTAAAATTCCAAGAATCTGGAAGTGGTGGTGCATGCCTATAATCCCAGTACTTAGGAGGCTAAAAACAGGAGAATCATGACTGATCTGATCTGTGTAATGAGACGTGTAGACATAGTAGAGCCTGTACTAAGTACATTAAAAATAAATAAATAAATAAAATTCCAATAATTAAGAACTAAATATGGCATGTCTCAACTTACAAAGTCATAAATAAAATTTAATTGTATTCTATAATCATATTTTATACTAATGGCAAATAAACAGAAAATAAAAATTTAAAACCAACATTACAATAACATCATGGAAACTGAAAAATGTGAAGTAATTCATCAAATAATTCATTTTGCTAAAAATATTACCAAAAAAGTAAAAAACACATTGAAAACTATGATACTGGCTGAAAACAAAATAGAGCTAATCTACTATAAAGATAATGAGGGAAGTAGAGAGATCATGTTCTTGGATTGAAAGACTCAACATTTACTACTGATCCTTAGATTTAAGGTACCCTGTCAATGAATACACACAGACAATGAGATTGAAGTGCAGATCAGAATATGAAGAACCCAGAGTGGCCAAAGTAATTATTTAAAAAAGTACAAAGTTAAGAAATTTATTCTGTAGAATTCAAAGTTTATTATAAAGCTACAGTGTGTGATAATGTGGCATTAATGTAAAGGCAAAAAATATATCAATGTAAAAGAATACAAATTTTGGAAATTGAAGGAAAAAATATATATACATATATATAACATATATATATATATATATATATATATATATATATACAATTCAATGAGAAAGCCCATATAGGGAGAAATAAGGACTCAGATAGTATAGCGTAATTACTTTAAGATGGGTAACAGACCTAAACATAAATCCTTAAATTATAAATCTCCTACAAGAAAACAGAGTATGTTTGTGATCTCAGGCAAAAATGTAAACAGAGCACAATGAACATTACATATGGAAGAAAGAAAATAGTAGCATGGCCTTTAAAAATTAAAGTTACTATTAAGAACACAAAATGTCAAACTTTGTATCGGAAAAACTATGTGCAATACGGGTATTCAACAAATGACTTGTATATAAAGAACATATACAGAATAAAACAAAAACAAAAACAATGCAAGATAACTAAAAATCTTAGAAACTCATATGACAGATATTTTAAGGCCTAATATCCATATTAAGAGATGTTCAACATTACTGGCCTAGGAAAACACAGACTAAATTCACAAAGAAAAAATGACCAAATTTATAAAGACTACAAATGATAAATGTTGTTAAGGATACTTAGTAATTATATGTATCATATATTATTAGTGAGGCTATAAAATAATACAATTAATTTTA
Source organism: Myocastor coypus (assembly GCA_004027025.1). Taxonomy (NCBI): domain Eukaryota; kingdom Metazoa; phylum Chordata; class Mammalia; order Rodentia; family Myocastoridae; genus Myocastor; species Myocastor coypus. The sequence goes on from PVJA010006075.1 coordinate 10,236, forward strand.
TATACCTATATCTTTATCTAATGATTCCACTCCTTGCTATTTAAGCAAAAGAAATATTTCCACACAAAATAAGAAAAATGCTCATCTACAGTATAATAGATGATCAAAATATGGTATGTTCTCAATATGCAATATTCTCACCAATAAAAATAAATCAATTACTGATACATGTGAGAATATAGATCGATTTAAGTAGCATTCCTCTTTGGCATGAATTAAATGAAAAGAAAGTGTTTTCCTTTGCTTTGGTTAATGACAACTACAAGGTTTCATAGTAGAAAAAGTAGATGTCTAAAATGGCTTAATTCCTCTGCTTTATACCTGGAAGCAGAAAACAGAAGAACTCAGGACAGAGGGAATCTCAGGAATTACAAGCTAATTTCTGGTAGTGACTTTTAGAGCAGGACCATTAGAAACTGAAACTTGATTCTTGCCCTGGGCTAACCAGGAAGTGGATATTAGCAAGAGCAAGGACAAGGGATATATGTCAGATATCAGCAGAGTCTTTAAATTAAAAGAAGTGAGCTATTATACAACTTGCCTATGAGATATCTGCAGATTGGACACAGATTAGAAATATAACAATAATTAAGTATTAGTAAATATCTCACAAGCTAGTTTTCTTAATGGTACCAGTTGAAATTTCCTACTTATGCTGCTTATTGCTATTTAAAATAAGGGGTTTCCATTTTTAATATTGTATCTCAGAGAAACAGAGGAAAATGCATTGAGCTGATCCAAACCTCTGAGTAAAGTGTCAAGTTCCAACCATTGACCACATCATGAGAGAGTATCATCATTTAACAGGTGGTCACTAAATTAAACAATTACTAAGTAACTGGATAGACAATTAGTTTCCAAAATTGTGCTATAAGAAGAAATACTAGATGGACAATTTTAAACATATTCTCCTATTTCATATGCTTCTGTAGGAAAGAGTAAGAAGTGAAATTATTGCAATTTTAAATTTGAAAGAAGCAAAAGTTGTCCTGGAAAGTTAGATATTTACCCGTAGCATACAACAACATCCACTTTCCCACATCAACTAGTTTGCTACTATCAATTTCTTTTGTCACTTTGATGAATAAAATATACTACTTTTCAATGTTATTTGATCTTGCATTTCCTGTGGTTGAGACTATATGCACATATTTACTGCTCATTTGCACTGTCTCTTCCATGAATTATAGGTCTTTGAACTATTTTTGCCACTTCCATATATCTCCCTCTCTTTTAAGTCACTTCTGAATATAACTGAACATAATTTCTTTGTGATATAAGTAGCAAATGATTCTCCCTACTCTGCCATTCATCTTTAAATTGATTATGGAGCTTGTTTCTAACTTATGGAGCTTTAAATTTTTATGTATTTAATTAATATTTTTTTGTCTTATTAAAGATCCTTTCTACCCCTAGGAGATAAACATTCTCTATTTTCATCAATTACTTTTATGGTTTGTTTTCACATATAAGACTTCAATTCACCCATAATTTATTTTCACAAATGGTCTCAGGTGAGGAAGTAATTTTTATCTTCAAATTTTAAGCCTCAGCTCCATTTGGTGAATTGCCCTTTCTTTCCCTTAGTGGTCTGAAATGCCACCTTTATCATGACTAACTTGTTATACATGCAAGAGCTCATTTATGGACCTTATTATGTTCTACAGATTTACTTTTCATTAATTTTACACTGTTTAAATATCATGTTTTTAGAAATGTGTCATGTGGCAAAAACTTTTTGTTCCTGGAAATTTGTTTACATTTATTAGGCACTCTACTTTTGCAATTTTCCATCCAAAAGAAGCATATTTAGTTTTAATCTATTTCCTCCCAACTCTTTCCTTTCCATGAAAATTTTTACCTCTAACTTCAAGAAGTTTTTTTTTTTAATTTTTAAAATGTTTTAAAGAATACAAAATAGTAATAAGAAAGCATTAGAAATGACACAAAATTTCACTAAACGAAGTACAGTAATAGGAATTCACAATGGTTGCTGTCTTTCATGATAAGAAATTTCCTTTATTTCCAGTTGTCTTGGGGTAGAGCCAATTTAGGTATTTTCTGAATGTCTAAAATTATTTTTATTTTAGAAGAGCAAGAGAAGAGTCTACAACTAAATATCTCTTGATTCTAGCCCTCTCTTTCCTTTCCAAAAGCTACTGGCTTAGGTCGGGTCTTCAGTTTCTTCCTTAAAATAGCACAACAACTGTTTAAGTAGGTTCTTCATCTCTGTTTCACTCTTCTAATCTATCTTCCATGCTGCCAACCCAATTATATTTAAAGCATATCTTAAGGTCAGTTTCTTACACAAAACACTCAGTGATGTCCTATCACTGACAAGATAAAATCCTTTTCCAGTATTTCAAACACAAAAATTTTAGACTATATTTATTGTACATGATCTACATTGTCAGGTTCTATGTTCAGTGCTTTATATTTTATTCACTAACTACACTAATCCTAAACAGGTTATGTGGCTTGTCAAAAATCATACAAAATAACATCTAGCTGGTGAAATTGATATATAATACACTGTGCACACTAGAATAGGCATGCCAGCTAATTTGCTGCTCTAAAATTTGCCAGTTCATTAAAAGTGGTTGTCATAATGGATTTTTCCAGTAGCTACTTGGTTTTTAGTAGATTCAAAATAAACTTCTATTTTCAAAAAAGTTGAAAATAAAAGCATGAGAAAAGATGACTTCTATGTATGCTACCAAAAATATAAGCAATTATTGACATGAGATGAAATAAAATTGAAGGCAAAATACTACTAAAAGAAGCAGGGATGGTTCACATCTTATTTTTAAAAGCTACCATCCACCAGAGAGATATAATAGTCACAGATTTCTATGTGGTGAGCAAATATCTTTGAGTTACATATACCAAAATACAGTATATCTGCAAAGAATCACAGTGGACAATTTGTAACTTATACCTGCCTCAAAAATGAAGTGGGCAGGCTGGGCAGGATGGCTCAGTGGTCTAAAGCACCTGCTTAGGAAAGCTTGGGTGGCTGCAGGGATGGCGGTTTGATCCCCAGCACCACATGCTGTGCCAGCCCTGCCCTCAGGGCAGGCTGAGCCAGCCATAAAAATAAATAAATAAACAAAAATGAAGTGGGCAAAAATTAAAATATGCGTTTTGAAAAACACAAGTAATAAGCCCACCTGTGAAGAGAAATATAAAATTTTGTACCAATAAGGAAATATAACTTTTATATACCTAACATAAGTATTTTCATAAAGTCATATAGTCCCTGAAGTGGAGAAAACTGACATACAGGCTCAAAAAGCTAGTTATTAGAATAGTTTGTGCTCTGGGCATATACCTGAAATTCAAATTTTCCTGAAAAATCTTATCACAGCCCATTTAATTTCTTCATGAAAAGATAATTCAAATTTAATTTAATCTTAGTCCTTAGTATTCCATTTCTTGTATATAAATTAAACTTAGTTTTAACTAACTTGGTTTTTCTAATTGATTTTTTTTCTTCAGTAGGCAAGAACGAAAACAAAAAAGGTAAAAAACACCAATTTAAAACATTCACAAAAATTGAGTCACATCAGTAAGGAAAAATAATATGAATAAAACACATCTTGAAAGGAACAAAATCTGGTGACTATTGTTGACCATAAAGAAGAGAACATAATAGCTGAGGACAGAGGCATAAGAAAAGGTATATTCTTTTGTGCTTATGAAATTTTGAAATATGGAAATATATTAAGTCCTTCAGAAGCAGATAGTTTCCATTTTAAAACAGAAAAATCAGTAATGATGCCAACAAAGTTACCAAGATAATTCAGTGCTGAATCAGATACCTATGTCTTAAAATAAGCCTACTCACATCATACACAAAAATTAACTTGAAAAATAATTAACTCAAAATGAAATGTAGACATATACATGATAGCTATAAGCAACAAATATCTTGAAGAAAAGTCTTTATGATTTCACAGTAAGAAAAATTTTGAAGATACAACTCTTAAAATACACTACTGACAAGTTGAGTTTCATCAAAATAAAATCTTTTTATTCTTCATTAGGGAAATGAAAGGATAAGCCATACTCTGGAAGAAAATGTTTCTTAATATGTATCAGATAAAGCACTTGTATCTAGAATATATATATATATATATACAATACTCTAACAAAAATAATATGACGCAATTGCTTTATTTTTTTATTTATGTTGTTTTTTTCTTGTTTCATAACCTTTATTTGCTTATGCACTCATTTTTATGGCTGGCTCAGCCCGTGCCCTGACAGCAGGGCTGGCGCAGCATGTGGTGCCGGGGATCGAACCGCGGTCCCTGAAGCCGCCCAAGCTTTCCCAAGCAGGTGCTTTAGACCACTGAGCCATCCCGCTGGGCCCCACAATTGCTTTAAAGAGGGTGACAATATGGATAGATATTGCATTGAAAGAAAATATATGGATGGGAAATAAGACCATGAAAAAATGTTCAAGATTATTATTCATTAAAGAAAGACAAACTGAAACTATTATGAAATGCCACTTTGCATGCACAAGAATGCCTATAAGAGAACAAATAAGTAATCACATTATCACACAATATAATTCTATACAGCAATGAAAATAGAATGTTATGTGCAACTTCTTGAAAAATCGCATAACATTTTGTCGTAAAAGAAGTGAATGCTTAAAGAATAAATGAAGCTCAAAGAAAAGCAAGACTTAGCTATATTGTTTAAGGATGCAAATAACAGAAAAATGATAATCATTTTCAGTTACCTTTAGCATGAAGGGGACAAGAATTATACTAAATATGATCATGAGAGGTTTGCTGGTTGTTGATAATGTCCTTACCTAGTAGTAGCCAAACTTATTATTTCAATGTACCTAAAGAGACACAGAAATCATGTCCCTCATTTTTATTTGCCCTACTAGGATATTAACTGAATAACACTCAGACATGTATATACATGCACACCTGCACACACACACATATACACAAAATATAAAAAAGATTTATCATCTACAAAGCCCTAACCTCCCAACACTCAAATTTACACACTTAAGCATTTGGAACTTTTTTCATCTAGAACTCTAAAAAAGTATGTTTTAAATAATTTGGTGGCTGAAACAAAAATTGAAATTTTAAATTAATTAAAAATAAAAGTGACTCAATAAAATAAAATAATTAAGTTAACAGAAGAAAATCTATATCAGAAATAAAAGTTATTCCAGTAAAATTAAGATTTGTCAAATATGATTTAAAATACAAAGAAAAAAATTAAATGATACAGAGAATAAAAATGAAATTTTATAATAAGAATAAAAAGGACTAGATGACTACACAGGAAATTTTTATAAAAAGATATGCACAACAGCTTAAAATTTTAAAAATACACATGAAATTGGCTCAGGAAGATAGCTTAGTAGAGTAAGTGCTTGCCTGGCAAGCTCAGCGAAGTATACATTAGTGAATTGAGCCAAAAACGATGTAGAAACTCTAAAACAAAATATTTATTATTCAAAATGACTACAGGCAAAGAAAATCCCATTGGAGAACACCAAATTTTCTGGAAAGATAATTCACATCTCAAATTCTCATAGAAAACAAATAAATCAGAAGCTACCGTATGTTGCTGACATCAAAAAGAGGAAATGATAGACTAGATGAACTTCAACACGGTAATATGAGAACTGAAATAGAAAAATCCCAATAGAAATTTTAGTAAACTGAAAGCAACAGGAATTAATATTAAATTAGGTTTTAGTTCAAGAATACCAGAATAGCAAAGGTAGGAAAAATCTACCATATATTATAGAAAATCTACCATATAAATCTCTACATAGTAAAGGGAAAAAATAATAATCCCAATAATGCTGGCAAAACACTAAAATATAATTCATTCATCATAAAATTCATCATTTGAAGTGTACAATTCAGTGTTTCTTAAGTCAGTTAACCAAATTAGGGAACCATTATCACTATTTCCAGATTCTTTTTTTTTTTTTTTTTTTTTTTTTTGAGCATTGTGGATTAAATTCTGATACTCTACGCTGAGCTACGTACATCCTTAGCTCTTTTAATTTTTTTAACTTTTGACAGATGATCACTCTAAATTTCTCAGGCTGGACTCAATGGACTCAAACTTGGATCCTCCTGCCTCAGTTTTTGAGTAAGTAGTATTACATGCGCATCCTCCATCCCTTACTTCTAGAATATTTTGAAACTCCTAAAATCCAGCTGTACCTGTTTGTAGCCAGTTTCCATTATCCTTTTTCCATATTGTTTGGCAATGACTAATCTACTTCCTGTCTTTATAGATTTACTTATTTGAAATATTTTATATAGACAAAGTCATTAAATAAAATGTTTTTAAAAAGAAAAGAACAATGAAAGAAATTAATTTGCTAGTCATTAAAAAAAGAAAAGAAAGAACAATGAAATATAGATGCCCTGTGTAGAACTCCTTCATTTAGCATATTTTTAACATTCATTCATATTGTATCATCAATGAAGTGCTCCACATTTTGTGGCTAAATGTTTCATTGTACTTCTATCCTAGATTTTCTCTCTTCACTTGAAACATAGTGAACTTTTGATTGCTTCTACTTTTACTTAGTGGATAATATTTCTATGAAATTTATGCACAAGTTTTTATATGAACATATTTACATTTCTTGAGCATACACATTTAACTCATTTTTACAATGAAAATAATGGGCAAACCATGTACATAATGTACATATATGAAGTATATACCAAATACCATACTTGATGAAACATCAGATATAATCCTTAGTATATATTCATCTATTGAGATATCACATTATTTCCAATAAGTGTATAGTTATTAAGTGTCCATCAAAAATAAAGTAAAATCTGATTTTAAAAGAACAAGAATAGAGGCTGTAAACAGGCAGATCACTATGAGTCCAATATAGTAGTGAAACCCTATATACCCTTCCCTGGAAAAATAAATACATAAAAGAATAAGAGTAGCTGAGCATGGTGGCACACACCTGTAATCCCAACATTCAGGAGGACTGCCACTAGGCTACATAGTAAGTTCAAGGCCAACCTTGACTCTAAAGTGAAACCTTATCTCAGTAGTAACAATAACTCATAAAAAATAAAGACAGAATAAGATAATGATGTGATATGCACACAAGTACCAAAGTATTAATAACACTGTAACACTATATTGTTCTACACTGTTCCATTATACTTGCACTACACGATACAATAAAAGAAGGAAGAAATAACCATCTAAAAAAGGAAGCAGACAAAAAATTATTTGTACAGAACATATTGAAAATTCAAGGGAAGTAAATTATTAGAAGTAATAAAGGAGTTCAGTTAGGGAGCCAGATAAAAGATAACAAAACAAAGATTCTGTGAAATGCTAAGTATCTGTTGGGAATGCGTTTCTGTGAAACAGAAAATTTGAATAAATGATGCCTTTATTATTCTTTTTATTTGTGTATTTGGTATAAGTTCTCGCTACATAGATTGGACTCATGGTGATCCTCCTGTTTTCAGCCTCCCCAGTGCACCACCACACCTGGACTCTGTTGCTTGCTTAGCATACCCTGGGGGGAGGGGGGCAGGATCAGCATGGCATCCAGCACTGGGGATCAAAACCTGGTCCTTGCCTTTGCCAAAGCAGATGCTTAGTCTGCTCAGCTATCTTGCTGGCCCTCACAATTCCTTAAAGTAGTGATTTATGCTTTTCCTCACACAGTAAAGTTCAGCTCACAAATGTCAAGGCCGAAGCTTCTGAAATTCTCCTGACCCTTTTTCAAGACTCTAGCTCCAGTTGTTACTCCTATAATCTATACAGGAAAGATAGAGAGGGAAAGTGGAAAGTAATAAAGCACAGTACTGTCTTTCTTTCTTTCTTTCTTTCTTTCTTTCTTTCTTTCTTTCTTTCTTTCTTTCTTTCTTTCTTTTCTTCTTTCTTTTTTTGGTACAGGATCTCACTATGCAGCATGGACTCACAGTGATCCTCCTGTCTCAGCCTCCTCTGACGGGATTATAGGTAAGCACTACCATGCCTGGTTTTAGTGGTTGGCTCTGGGAGCCCAGGGTTCTAAGGCTGGCATGGCATGCGGAACTGGGGATCGAACCCAGATCCTTGTGCTTGCCCCATTTAGCAACCTCTGTTTGCATCTCATTGGCCCAAAGAGTGTCACATGACATCCTATGGCTCAAAGGAATCTGAGACGTGTCTTATCTGGGCATACACACCACTACTACAAATAAAACTGAAAATCTGAGAATGCAAACTCATCTGCCACATGCCAATAGAAAACATAATAGGAAAAATAATCCTATTCAACTTAGCAACAACAACAAAATCCCCAAAATACTATTAACTACTTAGAAATATGCCCAAGAAAACTATGGGAAAACCTGGGGAAAATGACTAAAGAAGAATTTCTTAAAGATTTGAAATAAAGAGAAAATGTCATATATGTGTATTGAAAGACTTCAAAGATTATTATAAAGGAATTAGCTCTTATCAAACTATCCACTAAATCAATTTAAACCAAATCCAAACTCAACAGGACTTCTCACATTACTTGGAAACCTGACCCTAAAACTCATACAACTGACTACAATAAGTATCAAGATGACTTCAAAATAAATGAATAATTAGATAAAATTTGTCCTACTAGACATCAAAACTTATGTACTACTGGCACAGGAAGATAGTATAAAGCATGAAACCCAGAACCTGATTTTACAACAAATACATATACAGACCTAGGTTACAAATATCAGTGCTTTCTTAAAATCATTAGACTGAAAACACAGAAGAACAAATGTATGCCTGTGAGTCCTTCAGTTATGGAAAGTCTTCTTTCCACAACTGAATACAGTTATGGAATACTGTATTTCACAATACATATCAAAAACCAAAATGACAAAGAAAAAAATTAATATAATTATGACCTCCTAAAAATTTAGACCTACTAGAAGACATAAAGTTTACAAGTCTAAGATGCCTATCACAGAGTTAAGATCATTATTAGACCAAGGGAATGCTTTTTACAATTTGTATAAAAATTATTAAAATCTTAAACACATAGTACTTGACACAAAAATTTTATGAGTGACATTAAAATAATCTAGAGATGGAAGCAATGCTTGAAGATACACATGAAATAAGATTGACCTTGAACTAATTAGTAATATGGAATGCTGAGAAACTGTGTGCACTTTACTTTTATCTATATTTGAAACTGTTCCATATCTTTATGTACTGACACTGGAAATGAATTCAAGGGCATAGAACGAAAAGGAAAGATTATATATATATTATGATTATATTATATTTTATTTTTTAAACATCTATATTATGTATATTCTATGGGCCCATTTACTTAGACCAGTTTTGCTCATTTATGTTTTTTCAAGAAAATACATATGTAAACACACAGTTGATTTCTGGAATACAACAACCCAAACTGGTAACAAGATAAAATTTTTCCTATTATACATCAAGCTTATGTGCTACTGACACAGAAATATAGTTTAAACTAAAACCTGGTTGTTCTCTAGACAGAATAGTAATTCCAGCATTGTGAGTTTCCACTGAAGGAGAATTTTTACCCAATCTATAAGATTTTAACTTTTACATAATTAAAATGTAAGAGATTACAGAACCATCTGTATCTATCAAAACTGATACAAATAGCTCAGCAGATTAAAGTGCCTGCAAGCAGGTGCAGGGGTTTGATCTCTGGGCCTGTTGTGCACACTGAGATGGCAATTGAGACTGGGCATGATGGTACACGCCTGTCATCCCAGCTCTTGAGAGGTTGTAAACAGGTGGATCATTATGAGTCCAATCTAGTAATGAGACTCTAAACACCCTGTATACCCTTCCCTAAAATATTAAGAAAATGATAAAATTAAAACTATTTTGTACACTATTATAGCAGTCACATAATACAATGCATTTGTAAAAGCATAAAATCACACAATTAGTTAATTTTATTATAAAGCTTAAAAATTTCTTTTAAATGTACAAGTAAAATGACCTTATATAACTATCATTAAAAAGGGTGAGTTAGGGGGCTTGCCAGGTAGCTCAGTTTATTAAAGTAACATGCTTTGGCAAAGTCACTCATGTGCCAGGTACCAGGGTTCAATCCCCTCCTCCACATGAAGCATGCAACCTGCCCTTAAGGTAGCCTGAGCTAGCCAAAAAATAAAAGCCTTCTAAAAACTGTGAGTTAAAGTATACAAACCTTATATCTCAGTATAATTGACCTTAAAACATGTTTATACTGGTATGGTGGTGCATGCCTATATTCCTAACCCACAACAGTCTGAAGCAGGAGGATGGCTGTGAGTTCAAGGCCAGCCTGGGACACAAAGTTAGTTCAAAGCCAATATGAATTGCATGGTGAAACTCTGTCTCAAACAGACAAAAAAATACGTATTTTTTAATTTAAAAATAATCAAATGTGTTTAAAGAATGAGGATATAAATGAAAATTTCCCATAATGCAAAAATTCTTAAAGCAGATTGCAAGATCTAAGTCTACTATATATTTATATATAATATGATCCTACTTCCATGCCTATATGTTCTCTCTGCACCCTGGAATTATAGACATAGTTCTTTCTCTTTATCTGTATTCTCTCCAATACGTAACACATATCAATTTCTAATCATCCGTTTCAGTGTTGGCTGAGTGGCACTGGCCCAACAATGAAAACTCAGGAGAGAAGCTCTTTTCAGTTGGCTCTGCTGACCAAAGAGTCTCCAAGGATGAGCTGTGGTAATGACTCGTGGGCGTGCAACAAGGGTTCTGTGGGACGGAGTAAGGAGAAGCAACAATGGCCCCGATGGCAGCGTGCTGCTGCACATTTGGTTACCCAGGCATGCATGAAAGAGTCTGCCAGATTGAATATAGTTCTTAAGCACTGACTATGAGGTCCCATCAGGCATGGTCAAAGATTCGCTCCCAAGCACACTAAAAAGCATTTCTTTGATGGCAGGTTGGTCCCTGACAAATTATTTATAGGAGATTGATTCACATACTCTAAATGATATGAATACTTCTAATTATATCCAAACATGCCAAATGTCACTACAAACTATGCTGAGGGTTCATGTTGCCAAATATCTTGCCCTAACAAAGAGGAGGTAGCTGCAGCATCAGCACATTAGCTTCTATATAAACAGGACTGATGCTTGTGTCTTATCTCCACCAAGAACCAGAGGTAAGTGCTGGAGGCCTTGGTACCCCAACAACACCGAGAGGCAAAAAAGTACTAACCATGTGGCTATTTCTGAGCAAGAAATTCTCCTCTTAACTTCCTTTTGTTTTCATAGAGCCAAGTTTTAGGATAAGAAAGTAATTTTAGTTCTGCAATTATATTCCCAAAATTACAAAGCATCACTAACAAGAAAATTCTTATTTTTTAGTGTGGGACAGTCCTGACCCTACATTTTCATCTGGAACTTCAGAGGTAAGACATGATTCTATTCATTTATTGATGACAGATTTAGTCTATGCTGGTTGCAAGTAATTCTTAGTTATACGTCATTTTCACGTTTTTTTTTTTCAGTTCTATCCATACAAAATGGTTTCAAGTGATCATTTGTAAGTGCTTGAAAATTATTTTTACAGAATGACTTGTTCTCAGAGATGATATACCCTCTTTTGAGTTTTAGGATTAAAAGAATCACTTACAAAACCGTGAGTTCAACAGTGAGCTCCCAGCTGTGTTTACAACCATCCAGGGACAACCGACTATTCCAAGCTAACCTCTTGCTAGTGCAAAGTACTGAATATGTAGACATTTTATAGACATTTTTAAATAACCAAGAAATGCTCTAACCTAAAAATCTAACACAAAAATTTTGCTAAAGTCATATTTTAGCAACTTTGATGATTCACTATTATTTGCAATAAATTATTTTTCTTTTTTTCTTTCAAGAAGTTACCAGTAATTACAGTCATCAAATGCTAAATGAGACACACAACTTAAGAAAAATCCTAACCTTTGCTATGTAACTTACTACCTGAAAGGAAAAGTGAATTTAACACATCAACATTGCAGAGGCATATGGACTAACCAGAAAAAAATAACTTACATATATGATGACTCCTTAATTTTCTCCTTTTTCTTCTGCCTAGTGGGAAAGAACTCCCATGAATTTGCATTTAAAGAAGCACCTCTCCATACTAATGTCCTCATTTCTCTGTTGTTATATCTGTTCAGTGACAGATGAAATCTCTCGTGTCAAAGGAGAATGACAAAAGAGATTTGGAAATTAGGGCAATATGAGTCATTTGATAACAAGCCAAATGATGATAAGTCCAGAGAACTACTTACTATAATGTTCTTTTAACAGTTCAAATAACATTGAATATCAACAAAAAGATGTTAAACATAATTATTTTGTTTATGAGAGAAAATGGACATCTAAAAGACAAAAATGTTTTTAATTGCTTTGAAAATACTAAACTTCATCTGCAAAAGGCAAACTTCCCTCCCAAGCTATCTGATTGTCCTAGTACATAGCAGATGCAAGCACTATGCAGAAGAGGGAAGTTGTTACAAATTATGACAGTTGCTATAAAACAATCCATTAAGAATTTCAGTTACAGTATTGATACAGTTCAAGTATAAAGAACAGTTCAGATATAAGAATTCCATTCTAATTCACCTCTAGGTACATAACCAAGAATTAAGATATGCGAACCAGACCAAGAACTTACAAAGACCCAAAAACTGAGGCCTCAATTCCAAACTAGTCCTTTAGATCACAACAGAGTGTTGGTGAATGCCAGGCTGTAGCAGCAGTCACGGTCAGGCTGTGCTGAACACTGCTTCCACTTTACACTCATTTATGACCTCTGCTATTTCTGTCTTCTGCATCCTTTTGCCCCCTACACAGAATCTTCTGCTAAATATTTAGCAGCCATGAGCTCGAGTTCGGACGCTGAGATGGCTATTTATGGGGAAGCTGCTCCCTACCTTCGAAAATCAGAAAAGGAGCGGATTGAGGCCCAGAACAAACCCTTCGATGCTAAAACGTCTGTCTTTGTGGCAGAGCGCAAGGAATCCTATGTGAAAAGCACCATCCAAAGCAAAGAAGGAGGAAAAGTAACTGTAAAGACTGAAGGTGGAGCAGTAAGTAGAAACCACATTAGTTTTCTATTTCCTCAATTCAATATGAAGCCTTACTTGCTGGAAATTACTAAGCCTGTTGCCAAAACACGTACCACTCTATGTTGCAGGTAGAGATCAGAAACTGGGAGGCAAAAGAATCCACAGGTGTAACCTCCTATTTCCCCCTACAACTGCCAAGAGTACTTAGTTCATTTACTTATCTACCTCAGCATGCTCAGTTCTCCTCTTTCCTCTTCTCTTCCTAATATAAATCTCCATTCTTGAGGAAAAGAAAAACTAAACTCCTGTCAAAAGAATTTTTGAGTGGGAGGCTGAAGCAGAATTTAAAGTTTGAGGGCAGGAGAGATAGCTCAGCAGCCTAAGTGCCTGCCTGGCAAGCACAAGGACCCAGGTTCAATCACAGGTCATGCTGACACTGAAACAGGCATGGTGGCACACTCCTGTAATCCCAGCACTGGGGAGGCTAAGACAGGAAGATCACTGTGAGTCCAAGCTTCATAACAAGACCCTGTGCCAAATACACAAATAAAAGTTTAGCCTGGGCAACAAGTGAGACTGCTGTGTCCTAAAATAAAAAATAAGGGCTTGGGTGTAGCTCAGAGTAAAGGCCCTGGACTCAATCCTCAGTGTATTCGGTGTATGAATGAAGAGATATATATGACATATATATATATATATATATATATATATATATTTATATTCATATACTTTTTACCTCTGTAGGCAGCCACCACCTTAGAGCTGTACACCAGCAGCCACTTGTAGGGGTTGAGGCAAAAATATATGATTGTATGTCTGATTAGTTAGTTCATTACTTAAATAATGTAACAGACTCATTTTTATAAAAAAAAAGTTTCTTGTAATGAATAGCAAGAAAAAATAAAAATACTTAATCCAGTAAAATAAAAGGATATAAACTGATAAGTAATTATCAATGGCAAAAAGATAGTTGGGGGAAAATCTTAGTAATACTGCAAGAAACATGGGCCTGAAGTTACCCCTTTGCATTATGAATTTGTTTCCTTTGGTTAGATTTCCAGGAATAGGATAGCTGGATCGTGGGCCAAAGGGTAGGAAAGGAGTAGATGGAATTGACAATTACATGTTCAATCCCTATATGAGAACATCACACTGAACTAACCCATTAACATGTACAAGTAGTACATGTGGTGTAAAAAATGTAACTTAATAATTGAAAATACTGTAATCCCAGCACTCAGGAGGCTGAGGCAGGAGGATCGGTGTGAGTTCGAGACCAGCCTGGGCTACAAAAGTGAGCTCAGGACCAGCCTCAACTGCATAGCGAGACCCTGTCTCAAAAAGACAAAAAAAAAAAAAAAAAAAATTGAAAATAGATTTTTTTCTAACTCAAATAAACACATTCTACGCTTTTAAAAGACATTGAATATAAGACAGTGCAATATATGCATGGATACTTTTATACCCAAAATAAGGAAGCAATGTAAATTCTCCTTCAAATTACTAATTCAAATTGGTCTTCTGCTTACTTGCCAGACTCTTACTGTCAGGGAAGATCAAGTGTTCCCAATGAACCCTCCGAAATACGACAAGATTGAGGACATGGCCATGATGACCCACCTGCATGAGCCTGGGGTACTGTATAACCTCAAAGAGCGCTATGCAGCCTGGATGATCTATGTGAGTACATGCCAATGAGAGCATTCTATCCATTTATTATTCTGAAAAGAAGCAAAATGCATAGGTTGAATTTCTGATTATTCCAGACCTACTCAGGGCTCTTCTGCGTCACCATCAACCCCTATAAGTGGCTGCCGGTGTACAATCCTGAGGTGGTGGCTGCCTACAGAGGCAAAAAGCGCCAGGAGGCCCCACCCCATATCTTCTCCATCTCAGATAACGCCTATCAGTTCATGCTGACTGGTGAGTAAAACGTCTATTTACAGAAATGTGTAAATGGAATCCTTAATGAACAGACTTCTGAGCCTTGTAGACACTGATCTACTTTAGCGTCAGGGAGCTTCACTATATTTTAAGGACCTTCATAGCCCTGGCATCTCTCCTCAGCAGCCATCTCTCTTA
Organism: Myocastor coypus; assembly: GCA_004027025.1. Lineage (NCBI taxonomy): Eukaryota > Metazoa > Chordata > Mammalia > Rodentia > Myocastoridae > Myocastor > Myocastor coypus. The sequence goes on from PVJA010006075.1 coordinate 25,429, forward strand.
CAGACAATAGAGCAAAGCACACTGAATTCATTGTCCTACCCAAGCTAACACAGAAGTGGAAGCCTACTTGAAACAAGTAGCAGACTTCTGTACACATACTTACTGCTTCCCACATATTCTCTTAATTTTCTAATCTGTACACTAAAAAAGTTCAATTTTTTTTAATGTCAACATTCATAGCAATCAAGAAAAAGAGTTCTAACCCACAGCACAGAACCACAGCTACAGGACACTGTGAATGTTTATCTTTATCTTCAAATGACACTGCTACTACTGGGAAGAACATCTTTCCTCTCTTCTTCAAACAATTTCTAAAATTTTACCTGAATTTGTGACTCTTTCCCTATCAAAGTACATACAACAAGCTTCAATACATTACAGGCCCAAATACACAATTAAAACTTATACTAATACACAAAGCATATTGCCTTCGGAAATATTCTAAATTTTCTAGTTTCCTAGAGTCTTTTTTTTTTTTTTTTTTTTTTCATGGAACTTAAAACTGAGGTCTCCACCCTCACCCCCTTCTGTCTGTTTGTTTTGCTGAACTTGTTTTTACCTTTTGTGGGATGGAGAGGCATATATAAAACAGAAGCCTCCTATTACAAACTGGCCAGGAATTCTACAAGGACTATACACCAGTGTACTGTCCTTGATTGTCCACAGAAGCAACCAAAATTTATCCAACGCTGGCTCACATCAGAGGTTTTAATACTGAGCAGCTGTGTTTACACAGCTATGGACATCCCCACAACTGATGCCCCAGCCTTGAGCCTACTCCAAAGTAAAGGTCACTTATGGCTTCCAAACATGATTTTTGTATGAAATCATGCATAACTGTGGTATTTGACCTAATGAATGATATTTTAGTATTGCCAAAAGAGATCAGAACAGGGCCGGTCAAATAGCTCAGTGGATTAAAGCACCTGCAACCAGGCACAGGGGCTGGGGGTTCAATCCCTGGGCCTGCTGTGCCGTGCCAGCACTGCTTCGGGGTGCGCTGAGATGGTAATTGAGACTAGGTGTGGTGGCGGGCACCTATAATTCCAGCTCTTGGGAGGCTGTAAATAGGTGAATCATTAAGAATCCAGTCTAGTAGTGAGACCTTGAACACCCTGTAGACCCTGCCCTAAAGTACAAAAGAGATCAGAACAATATCTTCTCATTAATTCTCTCACCAGATGCAGTATGGTCTTCCACGATTTTGCTTGCAGTACAAAAAAATTTGAATATGATCCAGAACTATCTATTTCCCTGAGAATATTATTTTTTAAAGTCTGTACCTACAACCAAGAACCATCAAGATTTGTGTCTATTTCTTCTGAAAACTACTTTAGAATTGTCTCGAATCTATAATCTACTACAATAAATTACATTTAACTAATTAGCAAACATAAATAAAACATCAGCCACGGTGGTATTATTATTTAGAAATACTAAAAAGGAAACTAAAAGAGAATCAACACAAGCATTTTCAATTCACTCATTCACAGTTCATTACTAACATTGCCAATCAAATTGGTGACTTCTAAAGTAGGCAGACTAAATAACACAAAAATATATAAAGTGGAAATCAAAGAATCTCAATATCTTTGACCTCAACAAGCTATGTAATTAATATTAGAAAAGTCTTGTATTCCTAAGTCTCAGCTTTCATATCTATTAAAAAAAGTTAGTTTAAATAAGGAAAAGTTAGTTTAAACAAGGTCTTTTTAGAGCTCTTATCTTAGGGTTCTGTGATTCATTTTAAACTATTTAACAAAAAATTATGATACCTGAGGTTCTCTTTAAAATTAACCCACCGACTGGGATGGGGCAGATATAGCATAAAATTGCCTAGATGTTAATACTTGCTGCACCTATCAAATGGACACATAGGGAGTTCATTGCTGTCTGCTTCTTTATGTATGTTAAAATTTTTTTATGAGAAGTGTTTTTGAAGATTAATGAAATATGCATGTTAGAGTCATTAGGATGACTATCATTTAAAAACTAGAAATAGCAAAGGTCAGCAGGGGCATGGAGAATTTAGAACCTTTGTGTACTATTTGTAGGAATGTGCAATGGTGTGACTGATGTGGAAAACACTAGGGTGGTTTTGTAACCAATTAAAAATATAATTTTTAATTATATTGAAAGGTCCCACTTCTGGGTACATAAGCAAACAATTTGAAACGAGGTCTCAAAGAGATGCTCATCCACTTATATTCATATCAGCTTTCCTTACAATAGCTGAAATGTGGAAGCAATACTAAGATCCATCAACTGATGAACAGATAGGCAAATATGATATACTCTTACAACAGAATACTGATTTTTAAAAAATTCTGACATATGTCACAACATGGGTGAATCTTGAAGATATTATATAGATTAAAATAAGTCACAAATAAGACAAATGCTATAGATTCCAATTATGAGGTATTCAGAGTAGTCATCCACACAGATACAAAGTGGCAGTTGTAAGATACTAGGGAATTACTGTTGAATGGATAAAGTTTTAGCTTTATAAAATGAAAAGAGTGCTGATGATAGAGAGTGGTGATAGCTGTATGACATTACAAATCAGCTTAATACCACTGTATTGCTCACTGAAAAGTACGTAAGGTGGTAATTTTTTTGTTATACATATTTTATTATAATAAAATTTTAAAAACAAAAAAATGGGTATTTGCCTTTCAGTTTTACAAATTTAACTGAGAAGGGGCAACTGGTAACTACAAACATAAAATCATATGCAACATCTTCAAACAGTTAAAAAGAACAAGACATGCTGTGTTAGCTAAACTATTTCTATTAATTCCTCTTTAGTATGCATTTTTAATGATTTTGTTTCTTTCATAGATCGTGAGAATCAGTCCATCCTGATCACGTATGTGATTTTCTTCCTTGTCCGATTTGCAATTATTGCCTTAGATATAGATAAGGTGGGATTATTTATTTATTTATTTATTGGATACAGGGTCTCAGTACAAAGTTCAGACTCGTAGTGATCCTCCTGTCTCAGCCTCATCAGTGCTGAGACTACAGGCATGCACCATCATGCCTGGTTTAGGGGTCAGCACTGTGTACCTGGGGTTCCACGGTTGGCACAGAATGTGGTACCATGAATCAAACTCACATCTTTGCACCTGCCAAGCAGGCGTTTATGGGCCAAAATTTTGATCTCTTCTGATTTTGGCTTCACAGTGGAGAATCTGGTGCAGGGAAGACTGTGAACACGAAGCGTGTCATCCAGTACTTTGCAACAATTGCAGTTACTGGGGAGAAGAAGAAGGAGGAACCTGGCAAAATGCAGGTAGGTCTGCATCTGGAGTGAAAATCAGGACTCTGTTGGGACTTCTGTCTCAGAAGTTTGGGCCCAGTGCAAGTACTGCTTTCTCCTTTGCAGGGGACACTGGAAGATCAAATCATCAGTGCCAACCCCCTACTGGAGGCCTTTGGCAATGCCAAGACTGTGAGGAATGACAACTCCTCTCGCTTTGTAAGTCTCCTGCTCACAGACATCTTCTCAGTTCTTACATGGCAGAATAGCCATATCTGAAGTATAGTTTCTGTTGCAGCTCTTAGTGTGCTTCAAATTTTTAATGCTAAATTATTTTTATCTTTCTAAGGGTAAATTCATTAGAATCCACTTTGGTACTACAGGAAAGCTGGCATCTGCTGATATTGAAACCTGTGAGTAACAGGACCACCGAAAATCAAGACAAAACTAGTGATTTGGGTTGCTGGGCTATTTTGCAACACTTGCTATGTATGAAGGTTTTAAAACAACAGTCTGCAGGTAGTGTTGTCCTAGCTTTAATGCTGGGCTTATCTAGACCCCAGCCCATGTTACCCTTATCTCTCTCTTACTGATGGCCTTGAAGCACATCCTTGAAGAATTCCTATCTCAGAAAGAACTTTCTTTTCCAGAACAAATACTGGGACTACCTATAGATTCCTATGAATTACCTGTGGGTTTACAAGGAGTTACCAAAATGTCTTTGTGTTCTGCTTTTAATCTGAACTTTGGTAGGTCTGGCCAAGGGAGGCCTCACAACAGAGTGAATCTGGAAATAATGTAAAGGAGGAGGAGATAATAGAGGCCAACTAAAACACTGTATGAAACTTTATTTGTCTCAGAGCAGGTACACTTTAGTTGCTGCTCTTACATAATGAAAAACACAGGGAATTTCCATAAGTATCTGTAATTCTACAGGCTGATTTATCAAGCTGAAATCTCAGGGTAGTCAAATGTACTGTCCCCATTTCTGGCCAAATACACTGTTGAGTTTTATTTAATATTCCAGAAAAATGGATTTTTTCTAGTTCAATCTATCTTTTTTCTCTTTCTAGATCTTCTAGAGAAGTCTAGAGTCACTTTCCAGCTAAAGGCAGAAAGAAGCTACCATATTTTTTATCAGATCACTTCTAATAAGAAGCCAGATCTAATTGGTATGGACTTAAAGCCATAGATGTAAGTTAATATTTTATTAACAATTTCTAACACAAAACATATTCTCTAAATTCTGTGTACTCAGAAATGCTGCTGATTACCACCAACCCATATGACTATGCCTTCATCAGCCAAGGAGAGATCACAGTCCCCAGCATTGATGATCAAGAAGAGCTGATGGCCACAGATGTAAGTCAGTCTCTGTCTCCATCTCTGTCTTTGTCTCTGCCTCTCTCTCCTCTTTTCTTTCTCTCATGCATACATACATGCACATGTAAGCATAGTTTTAAAAATATCTGTTGTATATGGAAACAACAGCAAGCCACTACAATATGGGTGTGATCACCTTGGATTGTACTACAAATTCTAAGAAGTAAACAATATCTTTTACTGTACCCTATGTCCTCTCATCTTTCCTGGTAGAGTGCCATTGACATCCTAGGCTTCTCTCCTGAGGAGAAAGTGTCCATCTACAAGCTCACAGGGGCTGTGATGCATTATGGGAATATGAAGTTCAAGCAAAAGCAGCGTGAGGAGCAAGCAGAGCCAGATGGCACAGAAGGTAATAAATGAATCTCCATCTGAGTTAAAATCAGAGAATACAGTAAAAAAAGAAATCATACACTACACACATGTCCTCTAAAGCTGAACTTCTGAAGGACATTTATACACTTATACACACTGCATGCTTTCCTCACCAATCCTCCTATGTCCATCTTCCTCATTCTTCCCCAGCTGAAATTCAACCAAATGGATTCCAACACACACACACACACACACACACACACACACACACACACACACATCACACCAAACCTAGGACCACATCATAGCAGGCAGAATGAAATGGGACAGTACTCCTGCTTTACTCTGGCCACAGAGGGTCTCTAGATAACTGCCCAGTGATACCAGCTAGGAAAATCCACTAGCTGGCAATAATTTGCCAAAACACAGGACTAAGAGTAAAGGTTGCCCCTAGAAACATCTGTCTGCATATGTACTTTCTATATATAAGTCTGTCAAAAGTGTAAGCAACTAATAAGGTAAGAATTTGAAAAATAAAAGTCATGCACTTAGGCTAGGACTGCTGTACACACCTGTAATGCCAACACTTTGAAGGCCGAGAAAGGAGGATTGAAGATTAAGGCCAGTGTGGGCCTTCATAATGAGTTCAAAGTCAGTCAGAAGTACATAGCGAGGCCCTGTCTCAACTCTCCCCTCCACCAAATTGTGTATTTTATATATGACCTACCACAGAAAGGCAGTTATCCACTCCTTAAAGCTTCTCCTGACCACCCCAGTTTCACTTTGTATTCTAAACTTTTCAAAAGTTGCTTTTAAAACTGAAATATAGCAATTAGAAAGGATCACTCTGTACATTTTAATCTTCACATTTTCAGATAAAGAAATTAATCCCTTCTAAGGATAAATCTGGAAAGAAAAACTAAGAATCCAAATGTTTCATAAGTACATGCCCCATCATCTGACCTTGATTAGAACATTTCAAGCTTGTTATTTAAATAAAGAAAACTGATTGGATGAAAAATAGGTAAAGAGGACATACATCCTTATGCACATTTTTTTTGTATGTGTTTGTGTGCAGTTGCTGACAAGGCATCCTATCTCCAGAGTCTGAACTCTGCTGACCTGCTCAAAGCCCTCTGCTACCCCAGGGTTAAGGTTGGCAATGAATATGTCACTAAAGGCCAGACTGTACAGCAGGTAGGTACATGACTTCAGTGAATCACACCAAAATGTGTCAGGCATGTCATTAAAAGTGTGATCAAGAAATATTATATTTGCAAAGGTGTACAATGCAGTGGGTGCTCTGGCCAAAGCCGTCTATGAGAAGATGTTCCTGTGGATGGTGACCCGCATCAACCAACAGCTGGACACCAAGCAGCCCAGGCAGTACTTCATTGGGGTCCTGGACATTGCTGGCTTTGAGATCTTTGATGTGAGTTTTCTTCATATTAATAAAAAATGAAAGTGAGGCAAATGTGGTCTTGATAAACTAGATACTCATTAGCATTTATACTATTCATTTTGCTTCAATATTGTACCTAGAACAAGACGTACTCCAAAATATCAGGCCAGCGAGACAGCTCAGCAGACTAACCTGTTTAGGCAAGCACAGGGATCTGGCGCCATATGCTGAGCTGGTCCCGTCCCCAGGCAAGCAGAGCTGGCCACAGACCCGGCGTGGCAGTGCACGCCTGTAATGCCAGAGCTGGGCAGGCTGAAAACAGGAGGATCACTGAGTCCAAGCTGCATAGTGAGACCCTGGGCCAAATACATTAAAAAAAAATCTAGGAAATAACAGAGTAATGACACTTATTGAGCAGTCACTGTATTTTTGACTCTATGCTACAGACCTAAAAAGGTTACCTCATTTAATCCTCGTAACCACCCAAGAGGAATAATTAATATTAATCCTCATTATACTGGAAGAAAGTTCACTGCAGGGAATCAAAGCACTCATGAGCCATCCCATAGACATATAAGACAAAGCCAAGTTTGGGCAATCCAGAAGGAGAAACGGTTGAAAGACAAATGCCTAAACATGTGTAACAGTCTCTCTTCATCCAAGTTCAACTTATACAAATCATTTTACCTTCAGAATACTGTTTTTTTCATGCATAAAATGAGAGAATAATATGTTAGGAAGACTCATATCTTCATTTGCTATCGTGAATCAGGTCCCTACTTTCACAGATTAGACAAGGGGCATTTGCTAATGTCTGAAATGATTGGAAATTACCCTATTTCTCTTTATACACCACCTTTAAGATAAGTTTTCCTTAAGAATGTGAGAGACAACTTTAAAATGTAAACTTTATTTTGATTTGAAGGGAAGAGGTAAAAGAAAAGAAGATTCCCAATAAATCATTTTCCCTTTTACCACTGAACTCAAACTGTAATATCTTGCATTGTAGTTACATCTTAACCACTTGTTAACATAAGAGATGAAAGAAGGTGGATTCTGCAAAACTGGTATACTTTAAGGCCCCTAAATAATATCTGGATCTTAAAAACCTCATGCCAATAATGATTACAGGGCTATAGATATGGCTCAGTGGCACAAGAATCCGCCTGGCAAGCACAAGATTCTGAGTATGATTTCTGGTACAAAAATAAATAAATAAATAAATAAATAAATAAATAAATAAAATTTTTAAAATGTATTTTCTTGGAAATTTTGAAGGAAGAGCAATTAGCTTTAAATGGTGTCTTATCATTCTGTTCCAAAAATCATTCTATGAAAGAAAATTTTCAAGAATAAGTTTTACTACTATAAAATCTATTTAATGTTCGGAATCTCTACTGTTTTGAGTAGTTCAACAGCCTGGAGCAACTGTGCATCAACTTCACCAATGAGAAGCTACAACAGTTTTTCAACCACCACATGTTCGTGCTGGAGCAGGAGGAGTACAAGAAGGAAGGCATCGAGTGGACGTTCATTGACTTCGGGATGGACCTGGCTGCCTGCATCGAGCTCATTGAGAAGGTTTGTTTGATTTCTAGGGGGAAGGTTCAGCTGTAAACATAATTGGCACAGATGCTTTGGCAGTTCTAGAAAGTATCACTGCAAACCTCACATAGTTTGAGATCTAAAGATATTGGGAAGTCGCTATGAGAAATCAGTTCCTCTTTATAATTTTTACATGAAATATTTAAAAGTAGTTTATTCTAACTAGTGTTATATTAATACTGACTCAAACCCAACACTGTCAGGCATGATGGTGCATGTCTGTAATCCCAGCACTCAGGAGGCTAAGGCAGGAGGATAGCCATGAGTTTGAGGCCAGCCTGGGCTACAAGGTGAGACCAAGGCCATCCCACATTGCAGAACAAGAACCTGTCTCAAAAAAGAAAGAAAAAAAAAATCAGAAAATCAAGCCCAAAGCTAAAACAACACTGAAAACTGCGACAGTCTGCCTCACTAGTTTTAATTTATCTGTATTTTTATCAAAGCTATATTGAATAGAAATATTTTCTAAATAAAAGTTAATGCACTGACAGTATGGCTTTTTGAAAGCTAACCTGTTAGAATCAAGAAGTCAAATATTTCATGCTGCTTTACAATTTATTTTTAAGAAAACTAAATATAGAAAAGACCTTAAAGATTGAGTTACTTATGCTATTACTAGACATCAAAAACTCTGACAACCAATTTATTCATTTAACAGAGAAAAGACTAGAATAATTCAAAACACTTGAATGAATCAGCCCCAAATGCTGTGCTAATGTTTGTATCCAGCCATCATTTTAATTGAAAATAATGCTCGAAAAGCAATGTGAGAAGTAATTATAGAAGTCACGCTAGGGATAACAAAGGGACTTTTTGAGCTGTGATTCTCATTTACTTTACATGTGTACTTAAGTGAGGAAGCTCATGATGCAATGGAATGATAGACACCACATCTACATCCTTGGAGAAAAGTGAAGTTGACATCAGTATGTACTTTTCTGAATCCAGCCACTGGGCATCTTTTCCATCCTGGAAGAAGAGTGCATGTTCCCCAAGGCCACGGACACCTCCTTCAAGAACAAGCTGTATGACCAGCACCTTGGCAAGTCCGCCAACTTCCAGAAGCCCAAGGTGGTCAAAGGTCGAGCCGAGGCCCATTTCTCGCTGGTGCACTATGCTGGCACTGTGGACTATAACATTGCTGGATGGCTGGACAAGAACAAGGACCCCCTGAACGAGACTGTGGTCGGGCTGTACCAGAAGTCAGCAATGAAGACTCTGGCCAATCTATTTTCCACTTACTCTAGTGCTGAAGCAGGTACTGTCTGTGTCCTTAATCTAAATTAAACCTGTTTCTGCAGAATGTGCATATAACATCCCTATCTTAGAGATGTTTCTCTGATTGATCAGTTTTCTTTTTACCTCAGATGGTGGTGCAAAGAAAGGTGCTAAGAAGAAGGGTTCTTCTTTCCAGACTGTATCAGCCCTTTTCAGGGTAAAGTACAAATTTAAACAGAAAAATATACTCAGTTTATATAAATTATGATAATTATAGGAATTAGAATAAATTAGGAAGGAATGTCAGTATGATTGTCTCAAATATTCACTCCTATCAAGATACATTATCAGCCAATATCACAACTAGTCAACATTATTTCTTACCATCATTACCTAATATACTCAGGGAATGCCAAAATATCTTCAGGAAATTCTTATTATATAATCAGGCTGGTTTCAATGAAGTACAGCTGAATTTCACAGCTGTCCCTATGGTACTTTTCTCATACTTTTAAGGTTGCTCATTGAGAATGTTCCTGAATTCTTTGTGAATGGCCCAGGCACGGTGGTGCACACCTATAAATCTCAGCACTAGTGAGGCTGAGGCAGGAGGATCACTGTGAATTCAGGCCAGCCTGGGCTACAAAGTGAGTTACATGCCAGCCTCAACTGCAAAGCGAGAGCTGTCGAGGAGGGATTTTTTTTCTCATAGTAGCTAAAAATCCTGTCTAGGTAAAAACAAATCTCTTGAGATAAAAAAAATAATAATGTTACTACAAAACAATGCAATTTTCTTACTTGAAATTGGTTCTCCCAAAAAGAAGCATGTAAGACATCCAATTTAATGATAGCATGATGAGAATTTGCATGATTGAACCTCATTCTTTTTTTTCTTTTTTCCTGGGGATTGAACTCAGGTCTTTGCACTTGCCAGGCAAGTGCTTATTCTGCTGAGCTACCTCCCCAGCCCACTGAACCTCATTCTTTTCAAATCTAAAATGCGGATATGACAAATGGTCCATAACCTCTGACCTAAGAAAAAATCTTGTTTTTACTTTTATTGCTACTAATTTTCATTATCTCACCAAGTAGATTTGTTTCACCAACCCGTCCTCCTATATATTTTCAATAGTAGAAATTCATATTACTTATTTATATTTTCTAATGGTTTACTAGATGTTGAAAAAATTCTGCCTTCTTAAAGCATGTACCTAAGGAATACTGAGAAATACTGACATGTAAGTTTACTATAGCTGAATAAACATGCTATATCATGCTAAGTTACTATTTCTAGAATGCCCCCTCTATGTGGAAGCCTCTAGAGTGTCTAAGATTATTTAGCCTCACAACTTGAGACTTAGAAAAAACCAAACAAACAGAAAACAAAAGGATAGAGGTACCAAGAGATATTAAATTCAAGCAAGAAATTGCAAAAATTGGGACAATTGCTAGCCTGTAAATTGCTAGCTACAGTGAAAATTATTAGCACCAAAAAAGGTGACCTTAGAAATGATTTCAACTATTTTCAGATGAAACCAAAGGAAATGAGGTGATTCTATAGTCAGGAAGCTCATTAGTGACAAAGCAATGCCACAGTCTTTTACTTCCTGGCTCCGAGCTGAGAACACTTCTGGTGTATCAAGGCTACTCACTCTGCAGTCCATTTGTATGACAGAACAAAGTATAAATGGCATAAATGGTACAAATAGTATAAATGAGTACCTTTGAGGTGTGTGGTTCTTTACAATCTTGACCTTTTAGTTATTTATCAAGAGTAAATTCTGACACCTTCAAAATGCAGAGCAGTTCAAGCCTCATAGGCCTAGTTAAGAGACTGATTTAGTTCATTCCATTTACTAACCAAAGAAAAGCAATCTGAAACAGAACTTTCTCCTCAAGTCCTTTATGTCTGGTTTTCTAGGAAAATTTAAATAAACTAATGACCAACCTGAGGAGCACACATCCCCACTTTGTACGCTGTATCATTCCCAATGAAACTAAAACTCCAGGTAAGATACACAGCATGAGGTATTGAATAGGCACAGGCTTGAAAATACAAGGCTGGGGAGATAGCCTGGCAGTCTAAGTGCCTATCTGCAAGTACTGCATGCCATACCTGTCCCAAAACCTGCGGTGTGCTGTGTGCCCCAAAAACCAGGCGTGGTGGCATACACCTATAATCCCAGTGCTGGGGAGACTGAGATGGGAGCATAACTGAGTTCAAGCTGCATAGAGAGACCCTTTAAAATTTTTTAAAGAAAGCAAGTACAGTGCCCAGTAGTTAAATTCCCTTTTCTGTTTTCAGGTGCCATGGAGCACGAACTTGTCCTGCACCAGCTGAGGTGCAATGGCGTGCTGGAAGGTATCCGCATCTGCAGGAAAGGGTTCCCAAGCAGGATCTTATATGGGGATTTTAAACAAAGGTCAGTTCCCCGTTATATTTCACCACCACCTTAATTGTTCTCTGCTCATTGTATTTAATGTACCTTACTTAGTATATATTACAAAATTAAAAAGCCGACACAGTCTTATGATAAGAAGAGAGACTACTAATAGGTTAGAAAATTAAAATGCAAGAGGAATACAAAGAGTTATATTGCTTTTATCTTAATGGACAACTGGATTATCTATTTGTAGTTTTGCTCCCAGATTTTTGTTGAAATTTCTTTTTGGTGTCACTTGCATATGTTATCACTTCTTCATAACTATTCTTTCCTTGCTTAACTGAGCAGATACAAGGTTTTAAATGCAAGTGCAATTCCAGAGGGACAGTTTATTGACAGCAAGAAAGCTTCTGAAAAACTGCTGGCCTCTATTGATATCGACCACACTCAATATAAATTTGGACATACCAAGGTATAGCTGTGTTCATTCACAACTAATCCAGCTACCTTCTATCACTTCTTTTTGTCTTGCAGTCTAAGCATGATTTGTGACTCCCGTTCTCTAGGTTTTCTTCAAAGCTGGCCTTCTGGGTCTTCTGGAAGAAATGAGAGATGAAAAGCTGGCTCAGATCATAACAAGAACACAAGCTGTCTGTAGGGGATTTCTAATGAGGGTAGAATATCAGAAAATGCTGCAGAGGAGGTAATAATTATATAGAATATCAGGATTATAATGTCCATTGGCTATCCATCAGCCTTTTTCATTGATCAACGCTTTCATTTTGTGGCTAATGGGTGCCTCTCACCCCTACCACACCTCAGCCCTCACTTCACTCCTCACATTTGGAGTCCCTCCAGAACTCCTCTCCTGCCTCCAATTTCTCCTTTTCCATCTATGCCACATAAAGCTGTAGGAACAGTGTGCAGAAAGCATTACATTCATCGTGCTGTATCTCAACTCCTGATTCCCTCTGGTATCCCATGACAAACCCAAGTTGCCTTACTGACTGTCAAGGTTACACTAATGCCCTCCTCATCTGTCAATTTCAACTGCAATTTGCTGCTTATCATGTTTGCAGAAATCCTGTTCCCTCATCCAAATTTATCTATTCAAAAGTTTCATTTTGTCTTTCTACAGTTAACCTAACCAGGCTTATCTACAACACTGTTGCATTTCTTTTCCTCACACACAGTTTGCATACACTATTCTCATCTTTAGGTCTGCATTACAAGTGTAACCAAGGATTGTGTATTGGGTCTCTGTTATAATTTGTGTCATGGTATTGGCTCCTTCATATTCATAGTTTTTAAAAACTGAACCTATAGACAGAGTCTCCATTTTCACAAATCTGAAAAGACAAACACTGCTACAAAACTTTGCTACTCTATTTCTATAGTTTGAAGAAAGTTTATCTTTTATTAGTATTCTTTAAATTTCATTTAAATAAAACCAGGTTGGAGTACAATTCATGCTAAATGCCCTATAAACATTAATGATCTAATTGAAGAGATGAGACAGAAGCACTAGAAACAATTTAGGAAAGTCAATATGTTATCTAAAGCAGCTAAAAAACAGAGTGACTAATTCAATGGTGATCAAAAGAGAAAAATGTAAAGAATGAGATGACAAATTCCAGGCTGCTGAAGCAATTCAAGAAGCAACTTGTGCCATTTCATAGTTCTCCCTCATGTAGCAACAGCCAAGCAGCACGATCAATTTATAATTACCACACCTACTCCCAAATGGCTACTATTGTAATGCAGCAAGTGATCTTATATTGAAAGTATCCTCCCTCCAAATTCACCTTCTCTGCTAGTCTGACAAGGACCAAGAACACAAAAGAGCTGTCTACAAGCAATACTTGCATTGGTAAAGCACTTCTAGTAAGGACAACTCTTGAGGACGAGCGTGAATGCACACATGTATATATGTGTATGCAAGTAGTTCTGTATCCAACGCAAAAAATTTCACATATCACAAATCATAAAGTGAGGATATTCACTGAAGAGAAAGGGAGCTTGTGTGTACTAAGAAATAACATTCCCTCATGCATCAATCTAAACTAGTATTTCTACACTATTTCAGAGAAGCCCTTTTCTGCATCCAGTACAATGTCCGGGCCTTCATGAATGTCAAGCACTGGCCCTGGATGAAACTTTTCTTCAAAATCAAGCCCCTGCTCAAGAGTGCAGAAACTGAGAAGGAGATGGCAACCATGAAGGAAGAGTTCCAGAAAACCAAGGATGAGCTTGCCAAGTCAGAGGCAAAAAGGAAGGAACTGGAGGAAAAAATGGTCACTCTCTTGAAAGAGAAAAATGACCTGCAAATCCAGGTTCAATCTGTAAGTATTTCATTTTCTGAATATACAATGTGACTGTACCTTTTCTGGAATACACATAAACTATCTTCCAGGGGGCCATTTTCAAAAAAATATATATATAATATATATATATATATAATATATGTATATGTATATGTATATATATATATATATATATATATATATTCAGGAATTGTTTAGTAGTCCATTTACCTTTCACTATTTTGTGAAGGGAAGGCACAGTTACTTTCAAGTTAGAAAAAAGGAAACACTGAAGAATTTATTCAATAACATCACAAAATGTAATTAATAAGAAGGAAGAAGTTGAAAGTCAAACTTTCAAATCTCAATCAGATATTTTACCTGCTGCCTCACCTATCCCTTCCCAGTCTGTTTTCCAAATGTGGACTCCAGATTTCCTTTAATTTCAACAAGGATAATTTTCTCTCTTTACCTCCTTTCCATAATCCCTGAGATTTAACTCAGTAAACACTTGCATTTACTTGAACTGAACTAGTAACACGGAAAATACTGCACAGTGGCCTCCCTGATCCAGAGTCCAGGAAAGAGCTATAGTCAGGACTACAATTAAAGGAGACCCAGTACCTTCATTAAAGATGAAGGTTGAGCCGGGCGTGGTGGCGCTCGCCTGCAATCCCAGCATTTGGGAGGCTGAGGCAGGAGGATTGACACGAGTTCGAGACCAGCCTGGGCTACAAAAGTGAGCTCAAGGCCAGCCTCAACTGCATAGGGAGACCCTGTCTCAAAAAGACAAAAAAAAAAAAAAAAAAAAAAAAAAAAAAAAAAAAAAAAAAAAAAAAAAAAAGATGAAGGAGCCCTTGGAAGTTCCCAGGTTCACTATCATTCATTTAAATATTTTTTAAAACTTAAGGTATGGACCAAACACACATGAAGAAGTTAAAAAAAATTCCCTTGGGCAGAAAAATTTAATAAGTTAATGGCTGAACTGATTTTTATTTTAGTCCTTTAATCACTTATAAAAACTTCACAAAGTTATACAATTTCTTAGAATTATATGTTTACATTATAAACTCCATTTGAAGCAAACAGATAATTAAAAAATGGAACAGGAAATTCTGGATGATTCTAGAATTATCTGTACTGTTGAAAAATCACTGAGTGGATACTGCATAGAAATATGAGTTATCTTACTTTTCTTTTTTTAAATCTAGTAACTAGTGAGGTGTGGCAGAACATGTCTGTAATTCCACCACTTGGTAGGCTGAGATAGGAGGATCACTGTGAGTTCAACACCACCCTATACTACATAGTGAACTTGCACAGCCAGCCTGAACTGCAGTGAGAGCCTACCTCAAAATTAATTAATTAATCTAGCAATTAGTTGTTTGAAAAGGGGAAGGAATGTTGAAAACAAAAACTAACAGATGTCACCAAGTCAAAATCTTTGAATGGTATGACTAAAAAGTTCTTGACCATCACTTATTCCAATTTCCCTATTTATGTAAAAAAAACTGAGAATAAGAGAATTAAACAAATTTACCCTAGGCCATACTTATGGAAGTAAAACTGCAACAGGAATCCAGATTGCTTTTTCCCTGACTAAAAATGAGATACACGGTATTCTTCAAACAGCCACTGACTCCTCTGGTCAAATCATTCTGTAAACTAGTTTGCTTCCCAGCCTGTAGTCTCATGTCCAGTTAACTAAATTTCTCCAGGATGTGTAATAATTGTAATTAAAGTTAAATTCATATTTATATTGAAAAATTTAACAGTATTTAATGAAACATATTTTGTGCAATTAAAGAAATTTAAAATAAATAATTTTCTAAATATCTTTTTCATGGTACTAGGAATTGAACCGAGGGCATTAACACTGAGCTACACCTCAGCTTTCATAATGAATTATAATTTTTGAGATAAGCTCTTGCTAAACTGCCTAGCCTGGGCTTGAATTTGCCATCCTCCTGTCTCAGCTTCCCAAAGTGCTAAGATTATAGGTGTGTGCCACATGCCTACCTCTAAGTAAATCTCTCCGTAGGAAGCAGATAGCTTGGCTGATGCGGAAGAACGGTGTGAACAACTGATTAAAACCAAAATCCAGCTCGAGGCCAAGATCAAAGAGGTGACTGAGAGAGCTGAGGATGAGGAAGAAATGAATGCTGAGCTGACAGCCAAGAAGAGGAAACTGGAGGATGAGTGCTCAGAACTGAAGAAAGACATAGACGACCTTGAGCTGACGCTGGCCAAGGTGGAGAAGGAGAAGCATGCCACAGAGAACAAGGTATGAAACACGTTTTGATATTCTGTATAGAGGTTCTGCCACCCAAAGAAGCTGCGTTATGCCAGAAATTATCTCTTCCCTACTATAGGTGAAAAACCTCACAGAGGAAATGGCAGGCCTGGATGAAACTATAGCTAAGCTGACCAAGGAGAAGAAGGCCCTCCAAGAGGCCCACCAGCAGACCCTGGATGACCTTCAGGCAGAGGAAGACAAAGTCAACACCCTGAACAAAGCTAAAGCCAAGCTAGAACAGCAAGTAGATGATGTTAGCACCTTTTAAATATCTTTTGGAAGTACTTTTAAAAATATAATTCCACTGGGTATAGTGCCACATGCTTGTAATCCCAGCCCTTAGGAGGGTGAAGCAAGAAGATTGCCAAATAAATAAATAAAATATACTTTCAATTTTTAACATACTAAATTTTCCACTAGCTTGAAGGTTCTCTGGAACAAGAAAAGAAACTTCGCATGGACCTGGAAAGAGCAAAAAGGAAACTGGAAGGTGACCTCAAATTGGCCCAAGAATCCACAATGGACGTAGAAAACGACAGACAGCAACTTGACGAAAAGCTTAAAAAGTATGTATTCCAGAAAAATATTTATGTGATATCATATTTAAATTAAATTTAAATTAAATTAATTTAAATATTAAAGTGATAAAATATCACTTGTGTTTTAACATGTCCTATCACTCTGTCTAAAGGAAAGAATTTGAAATTAGCAATTTGATAAGCAAAATTGAAGATGAGCAAGCATTAGAAATTCAACTACAGAAAAAGATCAAAGAATTACAGGTACGTCACTGTTATTTTTCTTCCCATTAAAGACAAACAAAAAAACAAACAAACTAAAACTGAGAAGAGTTTATATTAATGTGTTTGCTTCACTCCCAGGCTCGCATTGAAGAACTAGAAGAGGAAATTGAGGCAGAGCGAGCCTCCAGGGCCAAAGCAGAGAAGCAGCGCTCTGACCTCTCCCGGGAACTGGAGGAGATCAGCGAACGGCTAGAAGAAGCTGGTGGGGCCACTTCCGCCCAGATAGAGCTGAACAAGAAGGGAGAGGCTGAGTTCCAGAAAATGCGCAGGGACCTCGAAGAGGCGACACTGCAGCATGAAGCCACAGCGGCCACCCTGAGGAAGAAGCACGCAGATAGTGTGGCTGAGCTTGGGGAGCAGATTGATAACCTGCAGCGGGTCAAGCAGAAGCTGGAGAAGGAGAAGAGTGAGCTGAAGATGGAGATTGATGACCTTAGCAGTAATGCAGAAGCCATTTCCAAAGCCAAGGTGCCCAGTATTATCTGTAGATGATCCTATGACCTGCAAGGCCAATGCATTTTTCTCTGATATTCAAAATGCTTGTAGGTATTTTATATTTTACATTCCATTGTACTTCAGTTTATTGATTGCTCGATACAGCCCATCTAGATGATTTCAAAGTCTGCTTTGAGCAAGTGGCGGTATTGCTGAGACATTGGAATGGTCTGCAACAACAACCAGAAGAGAGACATGGTGTACAAATTATATTTGAATTCTAGTATATTCCACAGACTTCAGGTCTTCAATTTCTGCTCGCACTTGATATAAATTTATCCACTCAAATTATTAAAAGAATCTGGTACAACTGTTGCTGCTGCCTTCCGCACCTCATCTTTGATTGTCAATCATCCCATAGGGAAACCTTGAGAAGATGTGCCGCACACTGGAAGATCAACTAAGTGAACTAAAGGCCAAAGAGGAGGAGCAGCAGCGTACAATCAACGAGCTCACCGTGCAGAGGGCGCGCCTGCAGACGGAAGCAGGTAACATGCCTTCTCTAAGTCCTAATATCAAAGACCTGATAAAAGTGATTCTAGGGCTTCCAAGTAAACATCAACATTCCTTTATATATATATATATATATATATATATATATATATATATATATATATATAAATTTTTTTTTTTTGTCATACTGGGGGTTGAATTCAGAGCCTTATAGTATTCCTAATTTAGAGGGGTCAACTAACAATCTTCTGGGCAAGCCAAGAAGAGACGGAAAAAAAAAAAACCAAGCAACCAAGCAATTTGTTACATACCTGCTGTGATTCTCTGTTAATCTCCAGTTTTACACAAAATTTAGAAGTAGATAAAATGTGTGTATATATATGTGTGTGTGTGTGTGTGTGTGTGTGTGTGTGTGTATACATACATATAAAATCTTAGGCTTATTGTTACACAATTTAAAAACTCCTTGACTCTTGCTATTCTTAGGTGAATATTCTCGACAATTAGATGAGAAAGATGCTCTAGTTTCTCAGCTTTCAAGGAACAAGCAAGCATCTACCCAACAGATTGAAGAGCTGAAACGTCAGCTAGAGGAAGAAACTAAAGTAAGTTGAGTCAAAAATCTTGCTAACTCATAAAACTGAATATGCTCTGTTAGGTTCTACTTGAGGTCCCACAAATTAAATATCACTCAATACATGAATTTAAGCCACTGAACTGCCACTTTCACAGGCTAAGAACGCCCTGGCGCATGCGCTGCAATCCTCCCGCCATGACTGCGACCTGCTGCGCGAACAGTTCGAGGAGGAGCAGGAAGGCAAAGCCGAGCTGCAGAGGACACTGTCCAAGGCCAACAGTGAGGTTGCCCAGTGGAGGACCAAGTATGAGACAGACGCCATCCAGCGCACAGAGGAGCTGGAGGAAGCCAAGTACGTGCTGTGGAGGCAACAGAAGCCTGACTCAGCAACTCCTGGAACAGTTGTAGTGATGATGATAATGATGGTGATGGTGACAGCTATATAAAGCAAAAGCTAACTTGCGTGAATGCAAACTATGCACCCAGTCAGGCAAAGTGGCCCATGCCCCTAATCCCAGCACTGTGAAAGGCTGACACAGCAATGTCACAAGGTGAAATCCAGTTTGGTCAACTGAGCAACTTAGTGAGGTCTATCTCAAAACAAAAAAAAATTCAAAAGGGCTGGGATGCAGCTCACTGCAAAGACATGGGTTCAATCCCCAGTATTACAAGAAGGGGGAAAAAGCACTATACTAAATCTATATCAGCTTATGTAGTTTTCATTCCAATGTTGGGTTGGTATAATTATTTTTATCTTCATCATACAGATGAGGAAATTGAGGCTACAAGATGTTAATCAACTAACCCAAAAGCATATCTTAATAAATGGTATAGCTGGGACCAGAACTAAACATTCTGTTTCCAGTTCTCACCTTCTTAAGCACTGAGTAAACAAGATGTGCCCCTTAAAATTCATATTGGAGGGCCATCAAGCTGGACATGACATGTTAACTTAGTCTAAATAGGGTAAAGCCTTCATCATTGCTGTGTGTAGTAGAATATGCCTGTAATCCCTGCACTCAGGAGGCTGAAACAGGATAATCACTGTGAGGTAGAGGGAAACCTGGGCCACACAGGGAGTTCAAGGCCAGCCTGAATTGCATGGCAAGATCTTGTCTTGAAAAACAAAAAAAGCTTTAATCTTGTATAGGCAAAGTTACCTTCAATTACACCTTCTTGGGTATCAAAGCTAAAGTATTTTCTATACTTTAGAGATGTACACTTGACAAGCCATTCAGAATAAAGTCAGAATATAGATGAGTCAACCTAAAAATGAACACTCAAGCTACAAACAATAACTTTACTTAAGCTACATGAATTGTGCTGATTTATCAATCAATTTACTTCTCTGGGTAGGCTGGCCAAGTATATATGATTAGAAGAAACTGAATATCCTGTAAGGAGATAATGCATACAAAGAAATGGAAGGTCTGAGAAAACAAATACACTCAGTAGATTTTTTGACCTATAAAATGTGTAATTTGCCTCAATTTCTTTTTGGGGACAAGAAAAGGTGTTAGCCAAATTGTTTCAGCTAATCATTTTCACAATGTTCCCCAATCAGAAGGCCTGGAAGGCCCAAATTACTGAGATAGTAAAGCAGATAGTGTTAACACCAACAACAGCCTCTAAGAATTCAGTAACATACCCATGGCTTGACTCCAGTGTTCACCACTTAGGACCTTTCCATACAGTTTATCACTCTAGGAAGCAGTTCTGGCTGCCACAGTTTTGAAAATCATATGAGTTCTACAGTAAAGAACAGGACTGTGAGAAGGGGCTGTAGAGGTTATCACTTTGCTCCTACGTAGTCCTGGCCAGGTCCTGACAGCTGGGCTTACTTTTCAGGAAGAAGCTAGCTCAGCGTCTGCAGGAAGCGGAGGAGCACGTAGAAGCTGTCAATGCCAAATGTGCTTCCCTGGAGAAGACAAAGCAGAGGCTACAGAATGAGGTGGAGGACCTTATGCTGGATGTGGAGAGATCAAATGCCGCCTGTGCAGCTCTGGATAAGAAGCAGAGGAACTTTGATAAGGTGGGCCATTCTTCTTCAACTTCATGATTTTTTATGTGGTATTCCTTTTCCGGGGACAGGCTGACAATGGTCTGTTTTGCAGGTCCTATCAGAGTGGAAACAAAAGTATGAGGAAACGCAGGCTGAACTTGAAGCCTCCCAAAAGGAGTCCCGTTCTCTCAGTACTGAGCTGTTCAAGGTGAAGAATGCCTATGAGGAATCCCTGGATCAACTTGAAACACTCAAGAGAGAAAATAAGAACTTGCAGCGTGAGTCCTTATGACCTTCCATACCCCACATATCTCTAGCCAGACCCTTCCAAGTTGTCATCAGTCCAACCAGGTCTGCTTTGTCTGTTCGTCCACAGAGGAGATTTCAGACCTTACAGAGCAGATTGCAGAGGGAGGAAAGCAAATTCATGAACTGGAGAAAATAAAGAAGCAAGTAGAACAAGAGAAATGTGACATTCAGGCTGCCTTAGAGGAAGCAGAGGTACATACCACTCTGTTGTGGAACAAACTAATTACCAGTGAAAGCACTCAGAATGGACAGTGGTAACTGGAGTTGGGCACATTATTATGGAGCTAGTCACAATTTGATTCATATGACCTGTATAAAGGGCAACTTGCCAATCATTCTTACAAACCTTAAAAATGTAAATACTCTGACCCATCAATCCTTTTAGAATTTATCCCAACAAGATGATCTTAAAGAAGCAAAGCTTTGAACAAAAATGTTCAATCAAAGAACAAGAATAATCAACTTTTACATCAGCTAGATGATGGAATTTTACATAGTCACTAAGTATGATTAATGTAGTAAAAGAATTATGGCAGATAAAAATACTTTTTAAAAGCAAGACACAAACCTGCATACTCAACTTTGATTATACAAAAATATATAAGAAAACAGACTATAATTGCCACATGAAAATGGCTACCTCTGAGTAGAGACATATGTATAGTTTTCTTCTCATTTTAATGAACTTTCCCTACGTGCTGAATTTAACATGTACTATATAATCAGAAAAACATAGTTTAAAACTGATTCTTTCTACAGTAGTATACCACACATATAAACATTTTAATCTATAAAACAGATTGAGAATGTTACCACATGAAAATTTAATTGCATAAATTTATTAGTATGAAAATGAACATTTGTGAATCAAAAAAAGCACTTTTATTACAGAACTATCCTATATAATCTGTAGCTAGACAAACAAAAGAATAATTTTACTAGCAGATTCCTGGTACTGTTACTTTGTAAAACTAGACAAACAGATTAATAAGTTGGCTCACAAGGGAATAGACTAAATATTTGAGTTCCTTTCCATTAATAATTAGTTGTTATTTTATAAGGCATCTCTTGAACATGAAGAAGGAAAAATTCTACGTATCCAGCTTGAATTGAACCAAGTCAAGTCTGAAGTTGATAGGAAAATTGCTGAGAAAGATGAGGAAATTGACCAGCTGAAGAGAAGCCATATTAGAGTCGTGGAGATGATGCAAAGCACATTGGATGCTGAGATCAGGAGCAGGAATGATGCTCTAAGAGTCAAGAAGAAGATGGAGGGAGACCTGAATGAAATGGAAATCCAGCTGAACCATGCCAACCGCTTGGCTGCAGAGAGCTTGAGGAACTACAGGAACACCCAAGGCATCCTCAAGGTAGGTGGGTCCCCAGCCTCTCAGAGGAGTCAAGAGATTCACTCTCCACATGCTTCATTTACTATTCTTTCATTCTTTTAACACATCACTGTATGTAAACAAGAATAGAAAACTGGAATTTAAAGCATAACTTGATAGAGCAGAGCCTGACAGACAGGCCTGAGATTGAGTCTTGATTTTGTCGCTTACAAGCTGCTTAATATTAGACAATTTATTTCATCTCCCAGAATTTCTGTTTCTTCTTTATCAAAGTAAGAATAAAACCTCCCACCACAGAGTTATTATGCAGATTAAATGAGAAAATAGATGAGGAGTACTGGGAAGGCCACATAGAAAATGCTTCATAAATGATAAATAGTGATTTCCACATTCAAAAGAAAACTTAGCAACAGAAATAGAAGAATAACTCATGTTTTCTAATAATTCTCCATTACCCTAAGCAGGAGACAAGATAATTCTCAGGTTCATTCGGATGGCAAGCATGTCATTTCATGTTCCTGACTCCAGTATACTCTTCCAATTTGTCCACTGGAATGTGTTCATCCTCTTCAGAATGTCTAAGACCCTTTCCATAACTTAATAGGACACGCAACTGCACTTGGATGACGCTCTCCGGGGCCAGGAGGACCTGAAGGAGCAGCTGGCAATTGTGGAGCGCAGAGCCAACCTGATGCAGGCTGAGGTGGAGGAGCTGCAGGCCACGCTGGAGCAGACGGAGAGGAGCAGGAAAATTGTAGAACAGGAGCTGCTGGATGCCAGTGAGCGTGTGCAGCTCCTCCATACTCAGGTGAGACAAATGCTACTACACCAGCATTTGGAAGTGATAAATCGGAGTATAATATGGACATACCTCATATTTATAGACCTATGTACATAAGGAAAAAGGGAGGATATGCTCTAAAAGATAAGTCTGAGTTATCTGCGGGTGATAGAATTATCAGCAATTCTGGTGTGTGTTCCTATTTGTCTGTTTTGGACTTCCTACCAAAAAGTTTTTTTTTTTTTTTTTATGTAAACATATTTGGCTCTTTAAATTATTTTCACTGCCATGAGGTAGAATAAACTGGTTAAAGATACTTGTGAACTCCAAAGCCTGAAAATGTCCCATGCATCATTTCTTTTCAGGGGCCTTCAGCATTCAGCTTTGTTATGTTCACTGTCACTCCGCACTGCAGAACAGTTAGCATTCCTGGCTTATCCAGGCAGTAAACGCTATAGTGACCTCTAGCCACTGTAATACCAAAAAATACCACCCCCCATGCATTCCAAATATCTATAGAGGGAGTTTTGCTTTCCTTTGAGAACCACTGGGTTAAAATTTTGAGAAAATATTTTCATAGGACAAATTCAGAGCTCCTTAAAGGAATAAATGGTGAAAGTTCACAGAATAGATTCCTACTAATTGAGAAACCCCCATGCCAAGTATTCACAAAAAGAACCTATTCTTTCCTAATATGTCATTCTCAACCTTTTCAGGATAAAATGCTAGCTATGTATGACTGAAATATAATTGAAAGAACAAAACCTTATTGTCTACCAACAGGCACTCTTAAACTCCAGAGTCCTTACTGTACATCAGGTGAACATTGGGGCATTAAAGTGTAGTGGACTTCCCAATCTGGCACATGACATATATTTTTGCACTGAACAAATATTGAAATCTAGTGAAATGTTAACAACAAGTTCCTAGGATGATCCAACAATATAACATTTGTAAAATCCCAATAGCGCAAACAATAAATCTTATGAATTTTCACCATTTTAATAGAACACCAGCCTCATCAACACAAAGAAGAAACTGGAAAATGATGTCTCACAACTCCAGAGTGAAGTAGAAGAAGTAATTCAAGAATCACGCAACGCAGAAGAGAAGGCCAAGAAGGCCATCACTGACGTGAGCAGAGCAGAATGCAGTGGTGGGTGAGCCTGAACCTGCTGTGCCTTCTCAGCCCCTACCTGACTCTGTTCTCTGCTCACCAGGCCGCCATGATGGCCGAGGAGCTGAAGAAGGAGCAGGACACCAGCGCTCACCTGGAGCGCATGAAGAAGAACCTGGAGCAGACAGTGAAGGACCTGCAGCACCGTCTGGATGAGGCCGAGCAGCTGGCACTGAAGGGCGGCAAGAAGCAGATCCAGAAGCTGGAGGCCAGGGTGGGTGTCTCAAATTCTACACCTAGGAAAGGAAAAAGGTTTAACACCCCTCCTCCCCTGTCTCTCTTTCTATGGAGTCTCATTCTTGTGCTGAGTCAGAGCTACCCAACCTATATCTTAGCAGCTTCTGGGCAAATTATTATATTCAAGACTGGTATGGATCTTTCTTGATTGCAGGTCCGTGAACTTGAAGGAGAGGTTGAAAATGAACAGAAACGCAATGCTGAGGCAGTTAAAGGGTTGCGGAAACACGAAAGAAGAGTAAAAGAACTCACTTACCAGGTAACAGAAATAGCTTTCTGGGGTATCTAGACTTCCTACCCAGAAGAAAAGTAAGTATTTCTGAAACTTACAAATAGACAAGTAACAATTCCCTACATAGCAGGGGTAAAAGACACAGTTGTTTATCACTGACTTATACTAAACTAGGAAGATTAGGGAAGCCTTTAGAAAACACAATAGGGCTGGAGCATAGGATTAGTATGGGAGGGACCCTGGGCTCAATCCTCAGTGAAAGAAAGAGACAGGGGACAGAGGGGAGGGATGGAGTAAGGGAAAGAGAAGAGAAGAAAGAGGGGATAGTGGAAGAGAGAATAGGACAGAAAAGAGGCAGGAAGGGATGAAAATGACAAAGGAGAAATAAGAATGTTGGTCTGAAGGCCAGATAAACTGGGCATTACTCTAGCTTGTTGAACTTGAGTAAAGTACTGAATACTCTAAACTTCAGTTTAATCATCTATAAGAGAAGAGTAAGAGCATACACTTCCCAGGCCAGGGAGATTAGGATTAGAGAAGACACTCATAATTGCCTACTACTGTGTCTGCACATAACAAACATTCGACAAAAGTGGCTTCCACCGGGTGTGGTGGCTCACGCCTGTAATCCCAGCACTCGGGAGGCTGAGGCAGGAGGATTGATGCGAGTTCAAAACCAGCCTGGGCTACAAAAGTGAGCTCAGGACCAGCCTCAACTGCATAGCGAGACCCTGTCTCAAAAAGACAAAAAAAAAAAAAAGTGGCTTCCATTACAGTCATGAGCAAAGCCTCAGAGTTGGTCAGGCCTATCCCAGGGCCACCTGCTGGAATACCAAGTAGTTTACTTTACCACCCATAGCAGAGCTTCTGGGGGTTTGGTGGACATAATTTTTTCCAAACTTTCAGACTGAGGAAGATCGCAAGAATGTTCTTAGGCTGCAGGACCTCGTGGATAAATTACAAGCAAAGGTGAAATCATACAAAAGACAAGCTGAAGAGGCTGTGAGTACCTTCAATCCCTTTCTTGAGATTGAAAATGTGCTAAAAAGATGTGCTAATGCAAAAGGACTGTCAGAATCATACATTTTACAGTGGGTTTTTGCAAATATGAATTTACACCCCTGCACCCCAATTATAGGACTTCAAAAAGATACACTTTTATTATTAAGTAATTTGTAAGGGCTGGGGAAGAAAGTTCCAAATATCCCACCTTACTAGATAGCTGCAAGGAAACAGCAGAAACTGTAACACCAGGGTAAGTATCCTTCACATACCAAAATCAGGTATTCTCCAAAACCAAACATCAATCCTTTATCCCAGTTGATTCATTCACTCATGACCAGTGTCAGGAGCAGGGCTTTTCTCCCCACTTCTGTTGTAACCATTATCAGAACATGTTCATGAGCTGGGCATGTAGCTCAGTGATAAAGTGTGTGTTTAACATTCATGATACACTAAGCTCATTCCTCAGCCGGGAAAAGGTTTGTAAGGTTCATCAGCTATATTCCCCCACATATATCCATTCCTCCAGACACATGCGGTAGGTATAATGGAGGCAGGAAGGAAGGAAAAGAAAGAAGAAAGACAAAGACAATGGTAATGAGTCAAACCAATACCAATTGCCCCACTTTTTCCCTTTCTCTATATAGGAGAAACAAAATATAGGGCAAAACAATAGTTAGTGGGATTTTAGCCAAGCTGTAAATTGACTTTGCAATCACTAACTGAGCTCTATGTGTGGTGGCAGGTGTGAGGAAAACCACAAAGTCTAATTCTGACATTTCCACCTCTCCTTCTAGGAGGAACAATCCAATGCTAATCTTGCAAAATTCCGCAAGCTCCAACATGAGCTGGAGGAGGCAGAGGAAAGGGCTGACATCGCCGAATCTCAGGTCAACAAACTTCGAGTGAAGAGTCGGGAGGTTCACACAAAAATCAGTGCAGAGTAAACATACTTGCCCACTGCTAACCAGTGCCTGAAGAAATGCACACAATGTGCTGGTTTTGGTCACTTGCTTTATCACGTTTATTTTTCTCTTAGTGTTAAAAACTACAATAAATTTATTAACTAAGCAGACTTTCTTTTTTTTTTTTCCCCCTGACAAAGTATTAACTTTCAAATCCAGTTCTCATTTATATATTATTTTTAATGGATTTTTGTTTGTTGGTTTGTTTCGGTACTGGCATGAAATGTGGGACCTTATGCGTTCCAGGCAGGCACTTATGCCACTGAGTTATTTCGTCAGTCCCTATTTTTCTTTTTCTTTTTTTTTTTTAAGCAAATATTTACTTGAGAGAGAGTATAGCAATAAGCAATATTACATTAGAAGTAGTGCATAGAAGACCATACTGATAGGTATTCCAGGCATAGTTTTAGTATTACACATTGCTATCCTCAGTGTATTTGCCTGGTTCACAGATTATGGTATATATAGTTAGTCAAGGTGTAAATTCTACCAAATTACCTACTGGTTTCAAAAACCTATTGGAGAATTTTTGGGCCATTGTCTTAACCATCTTTTGTGTATAAGTGCATGGTTTTGTCCCTATCATGTTTCCCAATTTCTCTCCTAGCTCTCTCCTCATTGTTTAATCCTTTTCTATTTAACTATATTATATCTTTCCATTTTTATTTCCTCTTTTGAGTTATCATATTAGGGAGACTATATGATATTTACACATGTAGGTCTGGTTTATTTCACTTAAGAGTATCTGTTCAAGATACATCCACTTATACATGAAGGCTTTGAGTCTGTCATTCTTTATAGCACAGTAATATTCCATTGTTAAAAACACCACATCTTCTTCAACCATTCTTCAGGTACTGGGCATTTTGGTTGTTGCCAAGATTTGGCTATCAGAAATTGTGCTGCTGTAAACATAGGTGCACAAATATCACTATGGTATAATGTTTTCAGTTTTTCTGGGAAAATACCCAGTAGGGGGATGGCTGGATTAAATGGGATTTCCAGTCCTAGTTTTCTAAGGAGTCTCCATACTGATTTCCATAATGGTTATACTAGTCTGCATTCCACCAGCAGTGGAGAAGTTTTCCTTTTTCACCACAGCCTCTCCAACATTTGTTGTTGGTTGATTTCTTAATGATAGCCATTCTTACTGGGGTGAGATGGTATCTAAGTGTTGTTTTAATTTGCATTTTATGTATGCCTCAGCCCCTATTTTTCATGTTATATATGACCTTACAGAGCAGTCAATATTTTGTACTTCTGTTACCACCCAAAAGTCCCTTTCTCACCTCTGCTTTCCTCCAATATCTTTTCCAGGTCTTGTTTTCATTAACTCTCTCTAGACTGTTACAAATAATTGAGGCAAATATTCTGTTGGTGCTTCTCCAGATACCATCTAATTCATCTCTAGTCCACAAATACATGCTCCTACCTACTAGTTCCACTAGTTTTCCACTAGTTTTAAGTTCTGTAAGTTCCAAGCATCTGAGAATTTAGCATTCCACAAGAACAGAAAGGCAATAAACAGCAATGAAAAAAGCTATATAATGCATCATATGATAAGTACCAGAGGGAAATCTAAAAGCAGAGGAGGACAGCTACTACATTCTAGACTGCCATCAGGCAAGGCCTCTCTAATTTCAACTAGTATGTGACCACAGACCTGAAGGAAGCAAGAGAACAATGTACTAAATGAGCGCCTGAGGTCAGTACATTTCCAGGCAGAGAGAATGGCAGAAGATACAGAAGCCCTTTGGCAGGGGCAAATGAGAATGTTAGAAAGGCCGGGAGAAGGCTGCATGGCTACAGGATAAGGAGCAAGACCAAAAATTATGATACAAGAGCAAAATTAGAGGGCCAGGTCAAGTAGGACCCGATGGCTACTCTACAGCCTTGCTTCTGCCTTTATTCAGTGAGGCAGAAAATCAAAACCATAATAATAAAAAATACTAAAAGTAAACAGCACAGAAAAACACTGTGACCTTAGCTTGTGCAATTTCTCAGTGATAACAGCAAAAAGCACAAGCCATGAAGAAAAAATTAAGACTTCACCCAAATTTAAAGCTTCTGCTCTTTGAAAAGCTCTTTTAGAATGAAAAGACCAAGGCCAGTGGGGGAAAAAAAAAAAAATTCCACTTCATATCCCTCGCTAAGAGACTTGTATCCAGAATAAGCAAACCTAAAAAGCCAATGAAAAACAAAATCCAAAATTGTAAAATGCAAGCCGGGCATGGTGGCTCACGCCTGTAATCCCAGCACTCGGGAGGCTGAGGCAGGAGGATCGCTGCGAGTTCGAGACCAGCCTGGGCTACAAAAGTGAGCTCAAGGCCAGCCTCAACTGCATAGCGAGACCCTGTCTCAAAAAGACAAAAAAAAAAATTGTAAAATGCAAAGAGCTTAAACAAACATTGTACTAAAGAAGACTTTTAGAATTTCAAACAGAGGGGCCGAGCGAGATAGCTCAGCCATCTAAAGCGCCTGCTCAGGCAACTACAGGGAATGTACTTTGATCCCAGAACCACATGCTGTGCCAGCCCCACCTCCAGAACACGCTGAGCTGGCCATAAAATAAATAAATAAGGTTTTAAAAGAATTTCAAACAGAAACAGAGACCTGAAAAACTGATCAGTATCACGGGTCATTAGGAAAATAACAAAACCCAGTTGAATACAACTACACAACTATTGTAATAACTAAAGGACTCAATTCTGGGCCAGAGGAAGAACTAGACCTCCCCTACCTGCTAATTAAAATGTAAAAGAGTACAACCACTTGGGGCAACCATTTGACAGCTTCTTGAAAAACCAAGACATTCTCTTTACAATCCAGCCATTCTACTTCTAGTTATTTACTCAAGAGAAATGAAAATACACATCCCAATTTGCACACAAATGTTCCCAAAATATTTATGCCTAATAGTCAAAAACTGGAAAGAATTCAAATGTCTACCAATGGGTAAGTGGGTGAATAAATTGTAGTATAACCTTACAATATAATATTACTCAGCAAGAAAGGAAATGAACAATATAAATATGGGAAAATCTGTGCAGGGACAGGGGTTCCATCTCTGGCAACACATGCTGCACCAGCCCCGGCCCCAAGCATGCAGAGGTGCTCACCAAGACCTGGTATGGTGGTGCATACCTGCAATCCCAGGAGGATCACTAGGAGTTTGAGCTGTGTAGTGAGACCCTATACCAAATACACAAAAAGGATAAATTTCAAGACAACTACACTGAAAGCAACCAGATCCTCCCCACCAAACTACTTTATAATTTTATATGTATAAAATTCTAGAAAATTAAAATCTACAGTGATCAAAAGCAAAACAGTGGCTGCCTAGAGCTGCTAAGAGAAGGGTTGTGTGAGGTTGAGCGGGCCAACGGGTGAGATTACAAGTAGGAAATTTCTAACGCTGATGAACTTGTTCATTATCTTGACTAAGAGAAGATGGCCTTGCAGATGTACATGTCAAAACTTAACACTGGATACCTAAATATGGACAATGTATTGTTACACCTCCACAAAGCCATGTAGAAATCACTGGGAGAAATACTACAACTATAACCCTTTCGGGAAATAATATTAGAATACTGTATGCCAAGCTTTAAAGCCAGAACTAGAACTTTTGATTAAACCTATTTATCAGTACACTGACATTTTACTAAGTTGAGTCTTCCAACTCATGACTACAGTCTGTTCTCTGTTGGCAGGTCTTCTCTCATCTATCAAACAAATTTCCTTTGTAGTCTTCCACATAGAGGTCCTGGATATATTTTATTAAATCTACAGCTAATCTTTTTCTTTAATCTACGATACATGGTATTATACAGATACTCCTCAACTTCATAGTAAGAATATTCATGGCAAATTGAAAATATCATCATAAGTCAAACATTCACTAATAAACTGCTTTCCCAACCATCCAACCCTAGCATTACAAGACACTAGATATGCCTGTTTCTTTCTGTGATTGTGGAGCTGACTGGGAACTGCAGCTTAAGAAACAACTGTTCTGCACAGGCCCCTACAAAGAGACCAAATTTCAAAACTCAGAGTGCAGTTTCTACTGAATGCATGCTGGTTTCACACTTGTGTAAAGTCAAACATTTCTAAGAAGGGATCATTACAGATTAGGAATCATCTGTGGTTAATGCTACAAGACATTTTTCAAGACACATTGCTCTAAAAGCAGAAAAAAAAAAAAAAAAAAAAAAAAAAAAAAAAAAAAAAAAAAAAAAAAAAAAAAAAAAAAAAAAAAAAAAACACTGCTTGCAGATTAATGCCCCAATTTTACATATAAGAATATAGCATAGGTAGAAGAAAAGGTATAAAATGATGTAAACCAAGGCACAGATTGCCTCTATGCTAAAATTAGAAATATGTGCACAAATATTAAAAGATACAAAACTTACAGTTAAATAGCAGTAATAAATTTAAGTGATATACAGCACAGCATAGTATTTATAGCTAATGGCAATATATTGTATTCTTGAAAAATGCTGATGGTGGATATTAATATTCTCACTGCAAAACAGCTATGTAACATTCATTAACTACTTAGATTTAAACACTCTATTATAGATTTCAAAGCATTATGTACATGGTAAATACATCCAACTGTGTACATTTAAAAGATAATGCATTTGAAAAACTAAAAATTTTTCGGTATGATTAATTTTTCAATGGACTGTACATCTTTGGGAATTTTTAAAAGGCTCATTCTTCTTAAAATAACTGAAAGTTAGCACCCTGTAAGAAGATTTCACATCCACTTCTTCTCAGAGACCTGGGCGTAGCTGACAACAGAGAGGTAAAGAGAGGGTCATTTGATGGATGAGACCATTAACACAGCTGCTACTGCCAGCCGCTGCCTTTCATCCAAGCTTTTGGTAAGGATTAACATTCCAGGAGTAACCCTCAGCAGCTGTCAGTGGCGAACTTAAATTCTGCCTCCTGGCTGTGGCAGAGGTCTGGCACATGTACAAGTATCAGTGTCCCGAGGCACCTCCGTTATGGGCTTCAGTAGTCACATTTTCCTAAGCGGGAAGCTGAGGAATCAGCTGTGGGCAGGCCCTTAAGCCTTACTTAAGCATGGAATTTATCAGCATGATGACTCCCACTCTGGCTCCAAGGGTCATGGAGATACTGCTTCTAGAGGCCAGAAGGAGAAACAAGGCCTTCGCTGTGAAGGAGAAAAATACCCTGCCTCGGGGAGCACACCCAAACCCGGCTTTGCTTAGATGCCACTGGACTGAGCTTCCCAAGAGGGCAGATTATTTTCTCTGCTAGTCACAGAAACGATGGCCCCTGGCACTTTTGGGTAAACTGAGATGTAGAGCAACGGTAAGGCTCAAATTAGGAGAAATTCTGTGAAAAGCACGGTTAAGGAACACAAAACTCTGAACAACAGGATCACCATTGTTTCCACTATTCTGAAAAATATTCAATTCATTCAGATTTTCGTACCCAAATTTGACTTGTCATGACATAGTGTATAGGAACACATCATGTAAACACAACATAACACGCCTATACACGCACTGAAAAACTGCAAATAGGATGGTGACAAGAATTTTCTAAAAATTTCCTTTTGGCCCAGTCTTGCCCTGTGCACCCTTTCTTTCTTCCTTCTTTCCGGTTTTTGTTGTTATTACAGCACGGACTTGTGGTGTACTGCCACTGTCTCGGCCTCCCCAGAGCTGTGCCACCACGCCCATTTCCGGGTCAGCACAGCACACGGCACTGGGGAGCCAACCCAGGTCCTTGTTCTTGTCAGTCAGTCGCTTAGACCACTAAGCTGTCTCCCCAGCCCCTGCGCCCCTCCTTTAACCCCATCTAGGCCCAAGGTCACACGCTGCGCACCATATGTCTGCGCAGTTAATAAGAACGGCCGTCCCCTGGTCCCCAGCCCACCTTCAAACGCCTACTTACTGCAGGGATTTCAAGTTTTGAGGCCAGCCGGGTAACAGCATTCTAGGAAGACCCTGTCTAAACGGAAAACAAAAACAAAACAAACTGGGGTGCAACAGACACACCCTGAGAGCCGCAGGCCGCTTTCCGCCTCACCAGGTCCCGCCAGCAGAACTCAAGAGGTCAGGTCGCCGCGGGGACCGGAAGTGATCACTCCCTTTGTCTGGGCCGAGTTTCTCTCAGGATCACTTAGGTCTCTAAGGTGCTTTAGTGTTTCCAGGCATTCTGGGCACTCACCTCTGTACTCTTGACTAGATAATGAGAGCTTAATAAGCTTTTAATACTTGGAACACTGTTTGCTTAAGCAAAGCTATATCTTGAATAAAAAGCAAATGTTCAGCGCTGTCCTTTTTGACAGAGTGAAGCGAAGCTGAGTAGAAGCAGAGCAAGTCAAACACCGCAAGACCGCATTCGTTTGCGGAACCATCAAAAGACAGAAGAAGCCAGCCGTGTTGCCGGATCATGTAATTCACTGCTTGGAAGGCCGAGGCAGGAGGACCACAAGATGAAGGTTAGCGTAGGCCATTTAGCAAGAGTATGTGAAAAAACAAATTTTTTAAGGGCAAATTGCTGGGAAGACACACATGCCTAGGAAGAGATGGGAAAGCGGGGAGAAAGAAGGAAGAGAGGGAGAAGGAGGGGAAGGAAGAAGAAGGAAGGGGAAGGGGAGGGCAGCGAAGGGCAGAGGAGGAGGTGAGGACACAAAGGTTCACAGAGCAGAGCCTGGGAAGGTACTGGGGCAGAGGAGGACAAGAAGCGATGGTCAGTGGCACAAAATTACGACAAACAGCAGAAATAGATTCTAATGTATTGCACAGTAGGTCAGACTTTGATAAGGCGTTGTATATTTCAAAATGGAACATGTAGAACAGTCTCACCCCTCCCCCCCAAAAAAATAATGAATGGCATGAGGTAGTTGATGTTTCACTGTGCTGATTTGATCAATGTACAGTGTTTAGCTGGATATGGTCATGCATACCAATAATCCCAGCTGCTTGGTCCCAGCTACTTGAGAAGTTGAAGCAGGAGGATCACAAATTGTAGTGGATCTTAGGCAACTTGGCAAGACTTGTGTCTAAATAAGACTAAATTAAGAGGTCTGGAATGTAGCTCAATGTGAAGATTTAAGGTTGAATTTCCAATACTGAAAAAAAACATATCTATCAAATTAAAGTTATATATACATATATATATATATATATATGTGTGTGTGTGTGTGTGTGTGTGTGTGTGTGTGTGTGTTATCCATAATATGTGCCATATGTACAACTATAAAGTATTAATAAAGTAAATTTTAAAATGAAAAAAGAGCAGGCCAGTGAGCCACTATGCAGCACAGAATAAGGAGGAATAAAATTGCCTTTATAATAACAGCTGATGTTGAAAACCCAAAGTTTTGGGGCTGGGGTTAGAGCTGAGTATAAGGGCACATGCTTAGTTTGTGCAAGGCCCTGGGTTTGTTCAGAAGTAATGAAAACATTATTTAATGTAATGCAACCCAAAGTCCTTATGTGAATCTCTCAGGCTCTGTGCTGTCTCTGCTGCACTTCCCTCCCGCCGCCAGGTCACCTTGACCCTGGCCTTCTGCCCCTGTGTGGTCATGTGCACCTCCGGGGCCTTGCTCTGGCTCCTCTGCCAGGAGCACTGCTCTGCTTTGCTACTGTCGTGGCTCACTCCTTCACTTCAGCAGTGTCACCTCCCATATTACCTCTTAAGAAAAATTTTCACTGATCTGTTTAGACACTGCACAGTCACTATTTCATTACCCTCCTTATTCTTTCCTTTGAAGTGTTTATTACTAATTCGTATTCTATGTGTGTTTACTTATTGTCTCTCCCCATGTACGCACACAGGCTATACTTTTAGAACAGAATATAAAATCTTCCCCTGGTAGGCCTGCCAGAAATGTTGGATGAATAAACAATTGAATGAGTGCAATCTCTCCCATTGCTGCTGAATCTCTGCTAGGTATGCACCACCACATACAGCTTTGAGACTACTGAGCCACAGCTTGGACAGCACGTCCACGTGCAAATTTCTACATCATTCTAGTTTAGTGTGAGATCTCAAATTGGTGCCATCAAGCCATATCTTGAGGTCAAACTTAAGCCATGGTCAGCTGATATCACCAGACAGCAACACAAAAGACATAAAAGAACAACACAGATGACATTGACTCATTGGCAATAGTTAATGAGTCCCTAGAAGTTCATGATTCTTAAATCTCAGGCTTTTCTGTTGACATAGTCTCAACTACTCTCACCCTTTCTTGAATTAGCATTTTCAAGTACCATGTCAGGCATCATTCACTCACTCAATTACCACAAGAGCCTTATGAGTCATGTATTATTATTATCCCCATTTTACTTTTTTTTTGGTGGTACCAGGGATCAAACTCAGGACCCTGCGCTTGCCAGGCAAACTCTTGTTCCACTAAGCTATCTCCCCAGTCTTATCATCCCCATTTTAAAGATGAGTAAACTGAAGTTTACTAACAATGGCTCAAATTCACATAACAGGTTACATAAATTCACATAAGCAGTCAAGTCAGAGTTCCACACACGCAACTTTTAATTCTCAAGGTCTACTCTTAGTTACTACACTAACCTGCATAATTTTATAATGTAAACACATATTTTGACTGTATCCAGCAAAAGATCTGGGGGCTGCATTCCTTAAGACCCCAGAAGTATTAATTAAAGGCAATTTGTTGTGTTTTTAGCTTAGTTCTGGTAAGGGTTAAAGCCACCAGAGTATGAAAACTTAGCTGATGAAGTCAAATGGACAAGGATCCTGACTCTCACAGGCATGAGTCAAGGGTGTAAGGCCAGGCAAGAAAGTCTCCAGCTTACTGAACCTGTCGAGCTGGTAGAATTTCTTCTCTCAACGGAATGTTTCCAGGCCAACCAAATAGTCTCTCTGTGTTGTTTGCAGAGAAGGATCGGCTGGGTTTGTGTGTGATTCTGAGCAGTGTTCACAATTCTGAGGGTATTAGCATCTTACAGGATCTTGCAAAGCCAGAAGCAGCTGTCTTGCAGTGAAAAGACAAAGTGAACTTGGAGCCCCAAGATGTTGCTTTGCTTCACACTCTACACTCACTAGCTGCCTAACCTCACTGAGCCTGTTCCTGGCCTGTGAAACTAAGAAGTCTATCTCCCGCATGCCACTGAGGGCAAATCAATTGATGGTCTTGTTAACCCTATCAACATCTAGTTTTGAAACTTTGCAAAATTTAGTAGGTAAGCGCCAGTGGTAAAGAAGATTATGTGTTATATTTGAATATTCTGAACTTTCTCTCTTGGTTTGAATAGTAGGAAGAGGAGTCACTTTTTAGCTTTAGCATAAATTGTTCTAGCCAAACAGAACCTCAGTTTCCATCTGTGTAAGGTAGGAGTCAGACTACATAATATACAACTCTCTCAGTTTCAGAATCTTATATTCTTATTCAAATCTTTAGTTAACCAATTTAAATATGATTAGCCTCATCCACTGATATACCTGTCTAATGACTTTCAACAGAGAAATTTCTGTTCCTGGCTTGGATGCTTCCAGCTGCTCTTTGAAAGTTCATCTGTTACATAAGCCCTTTCGATAGCCTGGTTGTGAGAGGTAAGGCATGACCCAGCACAATTGCTTGTCCTTTCTCTTCAGTAGCCCTCAAATGGATGACCTTGAGCATGCTTTTCCCCGAGTCCTCTCTATCAGGGCTTGCTCCTATCCCCACTCCCTCCACACACACTGTGCCATCAAAATCTACATTTACTTGGAATACATCTTAAAGTTGTGACTGGTGACAAAATACTCTCCC
Organism: Myocastor coypus; assembly: GCA_004027025.1. Classification (NCBI taxonomy): domain Eukaryota; kingdom Metazoa; phylum Chordata; class Mammalia; order Rodentia; family Myocastoridae; genus Myocastor; species Myocastor coypus. Next base: position 61,763 of record PVJA010006075.1, read on the forward strand.
ACAAATAGGAGGAAAACGTTCTTCCTCCTTAGCACCTGCTCATACCCTAATCCCTTGCCTTCAAAGCTTCCTCCCCCACCATCCTGCTGACATTACCGCCCCAATCAATTTCCTGACCAATTCAGTGCCCTGTTCCTGTTCTTTTTTTCCCCAGTTTTGCTGTAGTATTTTTGTACCTTTTCTCTTAAAAATATTGCCTCACTTGATTGCTTTTGACATTAATAAAATTATTTCCTCCCTAGAGTTGACAAAATGATTTTGTAAAAAGATGGGAGAAAATCCTTATTCACAGAACTTTAAATTCATGTTTAAGAAGTGTGGTGGCACGTATCTGTAGTCCCAGCATTGAGGAGGCGGAGGTGGGAGGATTGCTGTGAGTCTGAGGCCAGCCTGGGCTATAAAGTGAATTTAAAGCCAGCCTAAACTAGTGAGACCCTACCTCAAAAACAAAACAGAAAAAAAGGAAAGAAAGAGTTGGTGATGGTGTGATTTTGGAACTGTACTCTATACTAGATAGACGAATAAAGATGAGACTCCCAACACAAAGAACCTGTTGGAGGTGGCACATATGTTCAATACCTGGGTTGTGGGGATGATATCATGGGTGTATGCATAAGTCAAAACTCGTGGAACAGTATACATTAAGCATGCAAAGGTCTCTGTGTATCAGTTATACTGCAATACACCTGGGAAGCAAGGAAGCAAGAAAAATAAGGGGGGGGGGAGACAGACGGAGACAGAGAGACAAAGAGAGAGCAGCTCCCTCTCCCCTAAAAAGGGCATATGTGAGTAGAAATAGGTGTTTGTCAAACTTGTTTCTAAGGATGGAAATGATCTGTGCTTACCCACTTTCATTTTGCTGACTAACCACATATAGGAACACCGATCTATGTCTGAGCTAGATAGTTCCAGAGAAACAACAGAGTACCACTAATGTCAGGAGACAACTAAGAAAAGGAAAATGACCACCAACATCAGTGTGGAAGAAACAGTCCTCGTGGATCAAGCAGGTCTGATGGAAACTGCATGATTTACTCCGTGGTCTACTCTGTGTCTTGCCTACAGAGTCTTCAGGTAAGTCTGCATTACACACCTATGGTTTTGACAGTGGTACATTAGTTGTTGAAGCTTGTAGTAAAGTCAGCAGAGATGAAAATTTACTGTCTGGTGCATTGAGACAGCCACAGGTAAATGACACGGACATTGTCTTACTTCATCCTTATGCCAGTTGCATGACTTGGGCATCAAGAGAATCATTTCTGATTTGGACCGCTAGGAAAAGACCTCCAATTAAGACGGGGAGTACATTACTGCAGTCATTAAGTGACCATGTAAGAGATTTTCTTAATCTGTTTTCTGTTGTTACTTTATCATTCAAAAGACTAGAAACTTCAAAAAGAAAAGAAGTTTGTTTAGCTCAGGATTCTGGTGACAGAGAAATCCAAGCAGCATGGCACCAGCATTTCATAAGGGCACATGGCACTGGCACACCATGGCAGGTGACGTCAGGGCAGGAGCACATTCAAAACACCAGTGGAATATGCAAGAGAGATCAGAAGAGAGAAAGCAAGAGGCAAGGAGGAGCCTGTCTCATTATTTTATAACAACCTACTCTCTGGTGAATAAATCCACTCCTGTGAGACCTAACGCTGGGAGACCTGGATTAATCCCTTCAGATGGTGGTTATGACCCACACACCTTCCCAACTTATAAAAGTTCTTCTGCCTTTCAATTTTTTGAAGTTAGGATTCACATGAAACCTTGAGACATAAACTTTATCTAGACCAAAGTAAATGTAGTCACAGCTGAGTCTTCTGAGTCAAAGAGCAGATACTGCTTTTCATTCTGGTACTTGCCTGTTAGGGTTGAGAAGCGCACTGCGTGAAGGAAGACTCTAAGAGACGTTCTCTCATGCAAAAGCAAGGGGATTTTATTTTTTAAGCATGTATGGAGCTCACTGAACGCGCAGGAACAGAGAGCCCCGAGCGAGGTGTGGACAATGTATTTAAGCCCACAGATAAGGGCAGGAGGAGTTTAGCAAACGCGATTACAAAAGTGAATAGCATTGGTTAATTTAAATGGTTTTTTTACACAGTTATTGGTGGGAGTACCTAGGAGAAGGTTCAGGGTTAAGCTATAAGGAAGTTCCCTGATATGGACAGCAGATGTTTGGTCTGGGTGCATTCCACACATTTTGTTATACTTTTGTAACTAGTGGTCAGGCTTATCTATGTGGGAATGCAGGCTGGGAAGGTAGGCCAGGCTGCACTTAGGTTGTAGGTGTTTAACATTAACCAGACTCTATTTTGGTGGTCTTTTTGGGAGTTAGAGTCTTGGGACACGTTCTTCCCAGAGGCACGTCTGTGGGGCCATGTGGGCTTTGTAAAAATCCCTCTTACATTGCCCATTTGTCAAATGACCTTTATATATACATTCATGTCCCCCTCTTTTTTTTGTTTGTTTGTTTTCATTTTCCCTTCCTACATCCTCCGCTATAGCCTCCCTGTGAGATATCGTCTTCCACACTGGTGTCAACCGTCACCTCTATATGGATGAGTCTCAGTGCCTTTTCACAGCACTGAGACATAATACCCAGCACCTAGAACTTACATGAGAACAGTTTTGTTTTGGTTCACAGTTTCGAGACACTGAGTCCATAGTTGACCAGCTCTGAGACAGGACAACACAGCAGAAGAGTATGACAGAAGAGAAGCAGTAAGAAGTGAGACTCAGCCTTCCAGGCCACAGCCCCAGTGGCCCTACCTCCCTGTCACACCTGACCTCCCAGTAGCATAGAAGCTGTTAGCACACATAATCCAATCAGCTTTCAAAAGCCTCGCCTTTTGCAAAGCTCAAGAATACTTCAGGGAATATAAACCATAACAGGATGAAACTCCCAAACCCACAAACCTTTTAACCTTCAACTCATTTAAAATTTGAACTCCAATTGCTACCTTCCTGTAGACTATGTCTACCGTCATCTCAGCTCAATAGATCTTAAATCGAAACATATCCAGCACGCCCTTCAGTGTCTCCTCTGAACTGGTGTCATGACTGTAGATTCCCATGCTGAAAAAGAGTTAATCAGGCTTCTTTCATTCTTTCCACAGCCTGCAACCAAGCAATAATCAAAGTCCTGTGAACCCTGCCTTTTGGGTATTCTTTTGGTTCTCTTTTCTTTTAAATCACACATTCATCCCATTCTATCAAATCCCTTTTTGCTTTGTGCCATGCATTTATATTGAAGCAGAGTGAATATTAATACATATTGGATAAATTTTAATGTATTGATACCATAGGTGTAGATGCTCAAAAAAAATGGACCTAGATTTCAAAAAGAACTTAAAGCACACATTCTTAAAGCACACTGCTTTTATCATCTACTTTTTTCTTTTCTTATGCCTAAATATGACGCTGTAAAGAAAAACTGATTCCACACAATACTCTTCAATCCACAGGACAGACTCAGGACCACCAGGGCACTGTCACTATGAACATGACCCTCTGGGGTTCTGAAGAATTTTAAACATGGATTTACGTGGGCTTTATACATTAAGCTAAAAAATAGAAAATAAAAAAATAAAAAGACCGGAGGGAGAGGTGAGGGAAGGAGAAAGAGGAAAAGGAAGAAAAGCTGAGAGTCCTTTTCCTAAAAAGTTTTTGTGAGTTTGCAAAGGTGGTTGGCAACCTTGCTTCTAAGGATCAAAGTGATCTTTACTGAAGGACTTTTATGTTGCTGGTAACCGGATGAGTAGGAATGCTGGGAACTTTGCCAACCTTGACATCCTGTCTGCATCACCAGGGGCATCTAGGGGTAACTTCTCACTGCCTTACTCCTAACCTGCCTCAGGAGTTATGACAGCCTGTATCATCACCTCAGTAAAGTTTATAGTGGGTTCCTCCTTCACCATTATATCTTGTTACCAGTTCTAGATTCATCTTCAAAACAAATTGTTTTCGAACTTGAAGGGCAAAATAAAATATGGCAAATAGGAAAAGGAGGGTCAAAACCTTTTGCAGATGGGAAGGGTATCTAGGAATGGAGGGAAGAGGAGAGAGAAAGAGAAATAAGATATGTACCTCTATGCCAAAACCACCCCACCCAATCATGCACTGAAGTCAGGCTTAGCTGGTGGGTCTGCCTGAAATATGTCTTGGAAAGTTTCATTTTTGAATCATCATTCCTATTTCCCCAAACTGTCTAGTCCTTTTGCTCCTTGCCTGTATAAGAATCTACTGCCTTGGGGCTGGGAATGTGGCTCCCTGGTAGAGCACCTGCCTGGCATGCAAGAGTTTTTAAGTTTAATACTAGCACTGGTAGTCGGGGAGGAGATCCTGTCTCTGTGAAGAAAGAGTGGAGGTAGGCAGGATGTCACAAGCCTGTAATCACAGCACTCTGGGAGGCTGAAGCAGGTGGGTCACAAGCTAATGTCCAGCCTAATGAGTGACTTAGCAAGACTCTGTTTCAAAACTTAAAATTTTAAAAAAGGGTTGACGCTATAACTATGCACAAAGGCCCTGGATACAATTCCCAGTACTGAGGGGGAAAAGAGGAAATGGTAGAGATTAGAAGGGCAGAAACCCTGAATTTGGAGCTTGGAGTGTATTTCAGTGATAGAGTACTTGCCAAGCATATAGGTGGTTTTGGATTCAATTCCCAGCACTGCAGGAAAATAAAAAGAAAATAGAAAAACCTGGATTTCCACAAGGTATGAGGCCTTTTGAAAAATTACTTAACTACCTGAAGGCCTCAGGTTTTTCCATTTGAATAGTGGAAACAATAACAATATAAATTGTATAACTCCCTGTGGAGCCCACTCATTTTGGCACTTGGGAATGATTTATCTGTCATATCTATGCACTGTCACTTAGAACAGTGACCCTAGTTTCTCCAGTTTCACCTCCTTTAGGATAGCGATTCTATCTTATATCATTATCCCTATGCCCTGCAGATTTTCCTACACCATGGCTATACTCAAAAATAATATGCTGAGCTGGGAGGCTGGGAAGATAACTCAGTGGCATAAGTGCCTACCTGGAAAGTACAAAGTCCTAAGTTTGATCCCTGGTACAAAAAAAAAAAAAACACCTACCAGGAAAAGTAATATTTTTCCAACAGGAAATGGTGAGGAATGCCTATAATCATAGCACTCAGGAGACTGAGGCAGGAGGATCATCATGAGCTCAAGGCCAACCTGTACTATACAATGAGTTCAAGGCCAGTCTGAACTATGGTAGTGAGACCCTGTATCAATAATAATAATGAGTTCCTAAAGTGAGAGGTTGTCGATATAGGCTCTACATCCAAAGAAGGTTAAAAATCACATCTCTACTGTTAACCATTTATATTACTGGAACTCTCGGGGGCTCAGTCCCACTGACTGCAAAATGAGAATGACATTATTGCATGTATAGTATTTCTAAGGCTTCAGTGAGGCAATATAATAAAGTCCGGTATGTGGTGAGTTGTGAAGTCTTAACTGCAATTATTAAATGAAACCAAGAGTCTGATCCAATTCTTTTCTGCCTTATCACTTCAAGCCTCTTTCAACATAGATTCTACTATGAAACGTCTTGATTCATTAATTCATGCACCCAGCATCTGCTACATTCAAAACATGGCTCTTGACTAAAAGCATCTGTGTGTATGACTGATAGCTCTTAATTGCTTTCTTCTGAACCAAAAAGGTCTACAAAAGTGGTACATTTTGGTTTTTCCCTCTTGTTTTGTAGACCAGAGAATAAATAAAATGGTGTTCCAACATCAATCACTTTGATAAAGTCCATGTCTCAAAACAAGTTATTTACGAGCAGGACTATATCTCCATAGTAAAGCTCTTACTTAGGATATGTGAGGCCCTGACTTCCAGAACCATAGTAAATTATTTCTATTTTTTTTAAGATCCCTAATACTTTCATGCCTTTTTAACAGAAGAGACTAAAGCTGTCATTTCCTCTAAAACTACTTAACTAGGAAATAATTTAATTCAGTCTCTCCAAATCAGAATAAAACCTACCTCAGAAAATGCACTGTGGAAATGTTATTGCTATAATCCTTCTCCCCACACTCATCTGACTCATGTGATCTACCCTTCTGAAGTAGCCCATGTGAGCCTCTGCCCACTGAGAGACTCAATAGAGAATCTTTGATTCAGCAAGCGCTGCTTATCTATGCTTTAAACTCATCAGACTACTGCTGAAAGTGGCTCTAACCTACATGTACGTACAACTGGTTCCTGAGTCCAATATATATATATATATATATATATATATATATATATATATATATATATATATATATATTCCTGACTAACAGTCACAAAGACTGTGTTTTCATTACGACCCCCTAGAACTTCACTCAGAACTTTATTCTTCTTTCAGCCTCATTTTAACTTTGTAATCTTTTCTCAATCAACCACATATTTTAAAAAATGAAATCTAGCTAACGGAAGCAAAACTAACTACAGGAAAAAAATTGCTTCCGAAAAGCTGTCCATGAAAGTAAAAATATGAAAAGCTGGGCATGGTGATGCATACCTATAGTACCAGCTACTTGGAAGAATGAGGCAGGAGGGTCCCTTGAATTCAGATTTTAAAAGCCACCAATGTCAGTATAGTGAAAATAATGCTGGTTGTAGTGGCACACTATAGCCTATAATGCCCCCACTCAGGAGGCTGAGGCAGGAGGATCATTACAAGTTTGAGACCAACTTGGGCTACATAAATTCAAAGCCAGCATGAGCTACATAGTGAAATCCTGTCTCAAAACACAATAAACAAAACTTACAAGTAAATAGAAAAAGAAGAAACAATAAATACAGAACAAAAATCCACTAGGAACCTAATATCTAAAATAACCTCATTACATTATCACTCAGAATGTTTCAATTATCAAGACAAAGTTAAATTTTATTCTAGATACTAGATTAAGTCAAGCAAGATGTCTAATATATATTAGAGAACTTTCCTTCTACAATAGATTTTTAAAACAAATTAGTAAGACTGGCTATATAAATGATTAATTTTAAATTTTCCAAACATTTCTGAGAGGAGGAACATGCCATAACATATTAGTGCTAGGTAAATGAGGTGTAGCTACTGCCCATGCTATTGGTCTCCCATTGCTTGACACACCGTCTTGCTATTCTGCCCTTGACTGACCTTCTTAGCACACTCTACCCCAGTTCCACTTAGCCCCTAGGACTCTCTAAGTCTCAAAGATCTGTGTCCAGCGTCAAAATCCCTATGCAGCTGACTTGGCATTCTGCAGGCTCTGCCGGTCATTTATCCAAGTAATTTAACAAGAGTGAGAGATCAGTTCTATGACACATTTACATCTAATGAGTAAATGGTGACCCCCCCCCCCAAATATAGCCAAGTTAGAGTGCTGGGCTGGCAGATTTGGGAGTATAAAGAGAACTGGGGGCCATGCTCCTAAAATTGCACTGACTGCAGCATCTGCAGGTAAGTGCTCATAGATGCCCTCTTTTTCCTCCAGGTAGCTATGATTAACCTGATCTGGGTAGCAGGCAAGAAGGGAAGAAAACACAGGGGCCCTTACTACAGACCTACTTGTATGCGACATCCTATCCTGAAGGAACATTGGAGATCAGATAGCAAGGCAAGATGCTGGTCTTTTGAGAAGATTTTTACAGGGGCCAAATGACAGGAATATAAGTAGAGGACAAAAGTCCCCCCTCAGAACAAAACTGAATGTGATGTATAATTTTCCCACTCTCCAATTTTCTATTTCAGTGTTTTTCCATTCAGTTAGAAAGTTAAAACGTTAACTTATGTTCTATCTTCTATAATTGCCTTGAAATGCTATTTGAAAATTTTATGGTTATTTAAATCTAATGGCAAGTAGAACTATCCCTCATATTATCCATCTTGAATTTCATCATCCATGGGTTATCAAGGGCTAGTTTGCAGCTGGTCTGCCATGGAATGTCTTGTGGACTTGGGACCGGGTCACATTTGACAGTGCAGTAGCATCCATCAGACTGTTGCCAGCTTTGGAGACTTGAGTTGCTTTGGTTTCAGGCCACCATCTCCACAGAAGACAGACTCACAGGGCTGACAGGAAATGTGGAGATGGTTTAGTCTGTCTTATATTACAGAAGTAAATGAAAACTCAAAGAAATCACTGTAGCTATTTAACAGAGTTGGTATTGGGCATTTGAGACATTGCCTCTGCGCATTATCTCTTTCAAGCTAAGAACTCAGCATATAATAGGTAATAAGATTTAAAAAAAAAATGTGTGTGGATTTCAGGATATAGCTAGAAGTTATAAAAGATATGAAAAGAGAGGGAAGGAGGCAATCAAACACTGAATAGTCTGTTCCTCCCAAATGAGACTTTATGACACGTTTCCTTGGTTCAATAGAAGTACTGAACAGTAAATGGAAGTTGGTATAAGTTAAATTTGATGTTGCAAAATAGTTTAGTCACTCGTGGCTTTTTGAGATACTCAAGTGTAAGAGCAACTCTGCCTTGGATGAGTTTTAAGCTATTCCACTTTCTTCTTCTTCTTCTTCAGGGATGCATAGGGGTTTGTAAGAGCTTCCTTTCTAGACCTCTTAAAGAAGCCTTTGTTCCCAATTCACTATCTTCCTCCTAGAAGCAAGAACCTGTCCCCCCAGCTTCCAAGCCAGAAGCTGGATATCCCTTCTTCCTTTCTTTGTTTTCTGACTGTCACATCCCCATAGTCAAATAGAAATTCCCATTATCCTTTGTTTAAACTCTTAAGAAAATTGGTCTTATCCTTCTTAATTCAAAGTTTGATTTTACTGTTTCTTTTAACCATTTTTTTTTTAAACTTGTGTAGGACAGATACTGCATTTTTCCTCAGACCTCTAAAGCCCTGAAAAGGTAGTTTGTATACACAGAAAGTTTTTTTAAATGAGTGGTATAATTCATCAATTTTGTAAAGAATGATGAGTTAGCCAAAAGGAAAAATGCAGGATGAAGCATGTAATTTCATCCCACACCATCCACTATGCATCTGTATAAACGTAGATGAGCTAGAATGGACACAATGCTTATCTTTATTTAAAGTCTTTGTAGTTCATGTTGTTTTTATTTATTTGTTTGTCTGTTTGTTTTGATTTCTTGAATCATCTCTAAGAAGATATCTAATTCCTAAAAGATTCTGGCTTGCACTTCGGAGAACCAAAAAGGTAAGAGTTGCACCCAGCTTGACCATAAATGCAATAATTAAAATCAGGCAACACTACTCCTCACATTGTCATGCCACACTCACAAGAAGCTGAAATCAATGCATCTTAGACCAATTTCTGAAGTATTCTAAAAGGCAGATTACAAAAAAATAAATCAGGTTTTAACAAAGAAAAAAAATAGTCTCCCAAATTTACTTGTACAAAATATATAAAAGGCAGTACTAAGACTCCACATGTATGTTTCATATCAATCCACTTAGTGGTCCCACAACAAGGTGTTGCTAGAATAAAGAGCCAATCTTCACACCCTGAGAAATTTAGCTTTTGCCTCAGCAGAGTTTGCACCCTGAAATTATGCAGCTGTACTTTTGCATATAGGTAATGCCAAAAGAAGGGTAAATGGTTCAAACCTATGCCCAATGTGGCAATAAAATCTTTTCCTCCAAAAAGGTGTGCTTATGAGAGGTCATTCTGGATGAACAGGGCCCAGGAAACTAAAGTGCAGTGAAGCCACGATCATAGTGTTGCTGAAAAGACACAGTGAAGAAAGATGAAGGTCAAGGGCAGTGTCATGGTACACTGTGAGCAAACAGAGAGAAGCACTTTCAGAGGTGACGATGGAGCTTACATGGATGGGAGTGGCCTTCTAACTTAGAAGGCCTTGGAGACAGGAACAGAGCGGGTGGCTGAAGGGGCACAGCTATAGAGTAGCAGTGAGTCACACATGTGGAATGGAGAAGATGCCAATTAGGGGAGTTTCTGAGGGCAGAGCCCAGAGGCCACTGCATCATCTGCAAGAGAGTGGAGTAAGACCTTACAAAGTGATGTCCGTCAGCCAAGAAAGAATGTGTTGAGTCTCAACACATTTGCACAAATACAGGCAGAGGATTTGACTTAGCAACCACATGCGCAGAGAGATTGAGGGGCTTTGCTGGACAGAGAAAGCTGAGTCAGCAGAGTGACATGGCTGTCAGTAGGCAGTCACTATCTCCATCACTGCACCTAGGTCAAGAGAAGTGAGGCGCACCCTGATGGAAGGGAACATCTGATTTGAACACTATACTCTTCAGAGATTAACAGGAGTCAGCCAAGGGTACAGCGACAAAGACAGTAAAGGAGAACCAGAAGCACACCATAAAAAAAGCAGGTGAACACAGAACTAGGGTAAAGTTGAAGTTAGAGTATCTGGTGTAGTGGTGCATGCCAGTAATCCCAGAACTCCCAAGGTTGAGGTAGGAGGATTGCCATGAGTTTGAGGCCTGTCTGGGCTACAGAGTAAGTTTGAGGCCAAGGCCTTTATGGACTACGTAGCAAGACCCTCCTCAAAAATAAATAAATAAATAAATAAATAAATAAATAAATAAATAAATAAATATTTTCAAAAGCTAGGATGAGCACAGGAGAACCAACAAACAAGTAAAGAGCTGTCTTACAGGAGGACTAGAACTAGTGGTGTTACCAAAAGCTTGACTGAGAATTGGCCATCTTAAAGTTATAGAAAGAAAGTTTTTAATTTAGAATAAGAAACTTTGATCACTTAAATTTGCCCAAAACTGAAAGATCTGCACTCAGAGTTGTTCTACTAAGCTGGATAATACTTGTGTAAAAACATTGCTGAGACAACCCAAGTGTCACCTAGGTAGCACAATTAAGAAATACTGGCTTCTGAGTTATGTTTAAAGTAGAATAGTTGGAAAGAGAAAACAACACGTACCTGAAAACTAGATGCTACCAGATGGAAAGTCTACTTTTTCTAGGAAGACTAAAAATGTAGCTCAGCCATCAGTTATCGTAAACTTTACACAACCCTCAGCTTTATTTTGTTGCCATCACAAATTTTGCAATATATAGTGAACATTTGTACTGTTAATTTATTTAACAATTTTACTCAGACTGATTCATTTTTGTCTGATTTTACAAAGGGTGTGCTTTGTTCTTGCTGTGAAGATGTAGACCAGCCACACCATCATCAGATGAGAAATTTATTATATTCTAAGCCTAATCCCCACCCCAGACTTACAGAAGATTACTAGTTGAATTCACATGCACATTAAAATTTGAGAAGTAATGCTTTAAATCACTCAAGTAGGTAAATGTGACACACTCCCTCAAGGGTTACTCTTCATAACACAGGAGTTGCATGAGGTTAAAACAATTTTATGATCATGCCCAACTGTTATTCATGTGTTTCACTATGTGAAAGACAAAATTACTAATGCCTTATTTACAAATCAAGGCTTGGCACCAAACTGTTCTCACCATGGTATTTACTACATTCCATAAATTCACACTAAAAGCTTTGTTTAGATTTCAAGAGCTAATTTCCTTTCAGAAGAACTTCCGAGTTTTAACAGTGAAGAACTCTTAAACTTACTGAATCTCAGTTCTTCAGTATACATCTTTTTTTCTGTGATGGAACAGGAAGTCCACCATAGCTTTATGGTTGTCTCAAGCAAAAGTAGATGTTCAATTGTAGGAGCTGCAAGCTGTACTAGTCCAGTTATTCATGCAATTGTTACTTGGCAGATCAACTAGTAGACACACTGCGGTTATTCAGACGTGGCTATCTAGCAGATATGTTCTCAAAAAGACACAGAGCACACTTGCTATTTTGAGGCAAAAAATAAAAAACCTGACAGTATTATTTTTAATAATAAATTTGAGATTTCAAACTTCAAAAACTGAAATGTAGGAAAATATATATGCACTATTATTGGCTTGACACCTGCCTGGTACTTACTGAACTTTCTAATGATATACAACAGCGATGGTAGTAACTGTGATTTTTATATAGTATAATAGCAAGTGTCCACATATGGAGTTCAGAGTAGCCAGTATTTTCCAAATGGCTAGTAAACAATGTCCACAGGTAGAAAAAGGATCCACACAAAGTGCAAGATGAACAACAGATTAATGTATCAGGGTTATATTTGGTGTTTGGCAATGTTTTCGATTTTTAGAAATTATATTCCTCAAGAGGAGTTGGTATGTGCACATAACACATCTTTTCTTTTTTATCCTCCTCCTCCCCTTTCTCCTCTCCTCCCTTGATATATTTTCTAAAATTCTATATTACAAATGGCCTTTGAGAATCTATCATTTGACAGGGTTTGGTATAGTATCCAAGAAAATAATTTCAATTATTTGAAAAGATTATTAAAATATTCTTTCTTTCTCAAGTTACATAACTGTGTTTAGGTGGATTTTTTATTGTTTACTTTAAATAATATAATATATAACAACAGGGGCTGGGGAGATAGTTCCGTGGCACAAGTGCCTGCATGGCAAGAGCAAGGTCATGAGTTCAAACCCCGGCCCCACAAAAAAAAAAAAAAGAAAAAAAGAAAAAATTATATATAACAACAATCTGCAAAGCAGGAAATGAGGCTCCAGCTGTCTTCTACTAAGTAGACATTAGATTTTAAAAAATGAAGACAATTTACAAAAACGAAAAACAGGGCTATGTATTTCTCAATGATTTTTTGGTTTTGAAAATATCATTTTCCTGTGATTTCTGAGAAGATTCAAACTTGGCTTGTTCTCTTAGAATACATATACGAAAGTAAAATTATGTAATAGTGAGAAAGATCTCTAGCAGTAGACTACAAATTGAAGTATTCTTTTAGAAGCTAAAAAAATTAACGACAGTAAAATTAATTTTGGACAAAATATAGTATATCATATTTCAAAAATATCATTTTCATAAAATATATTGTTTATGTTACCATGTCAGAGATTAACATGATAATAACATTTTGAAATATCTTGAACTTTAATTTCTCACACATTGGTGATATGATTTACATGAACTTTGGGTTCCTAATAATTTAATTTTAATATGTGAAGAGCTCCTGAGACCACCAAATTTAAGATCATTGCTATAATAAAACTTACTTAAGCCACACATGAGGAACTATCTTTACTGGTATTTAAGGAAAAAATGATGAGTTTATTTTCATTCTTGAAGTAATAACAAAAAGTTTAAACGAGCATGGCAGTTGCAGGCCAGGGGCCCTCCAGTGGGTGCTATACTGAATTCTAGCCTATTACCAAGAAACTTAACCATGAGTACACAGATAGTTCAAGAAAAGTGCTGTTCATCAAAAGGAATCACCAACGGAGTAAGAACAAAACTCGCGAATTGGGAAAAAATTATAGCCCACTGCCCCCAACAGACTGCTATCCAGAACATATAAATAAGTTGCAAAAATCAGGCCCCCAAAATTCAAATACCCAATCCCAAAATTGGCATCTGAGATGAATACAAACTATATTTCTCAGATGAAGAAATGCAAATGGCAAATAAATATATGAAAAAATGTTCAACATTCTTGGTCCTCTGAGAAATG
>PVJA010006076.1:0-75370 GCA_004027025.1 Myocastor coypus
GTACCAGGGATTGAACTGAGGACCTTAAGCTTACCAGTCAAGCACTTATTCCACTGAGCTCTCTCCCTGGCCCACTCCACAACTTTCTGAGATTGCATAGGTGATGGGCAGATCCTAGAAACCCCTTGCATGGTACCAGTTATCAAGGACGCTGGCAGTAAGTTGCCAATCTCCTGCCAAGTGTTATGGCGCATGGCAGGAAGAAAGAGAAAGGGACCAGACAGGGGTACAGGCAGGGATCTGGGATGGCCAGCTGCTCTCAGGGAGCAAAAGGCCACCAGCAACCCAGAACCTTGATGTTGATTCATTACAACTGAGTCAGGTCAATGAGTGAAAGCAGTAAGTGCTTCCAGGAACAGAAATGGTGGCTGGTGGGCTGAAAGGAAGGACAAAACATTCTTGCAAGGACAAGGACAAGACAGGGGGGCAATGAGAAAATGGCAGTTTCCCCAGGTGCCTTATTATCTGTAGCAATTCTTATCTTGCCCTGTGAGAGCCACAGCAGTTATTAGCCCTAGGGCTTCCAGCTGTGACTAAAGGAGAATGGGGAGCTGCTGAATTCTAATCTGGCCCAAAGGGCAGAGGAAGGAGAGGCTTTAGACCACCCCTGGACTCAATTTATAATTTGTGGTCCCCAACAGGGGACAGAGCTCCCACCCACCTGACACGACAGAATGACAAGGGACTCCTCGGCCCCGCCCCCGCCCTCAGCCTTCCCCGCGTCTCCATTTCTGGGATTATTCCCATCTCATGAATGTGCATTTGGAGCTGGGGGAGGAAGCAGGCGTCATAAGCGCACGTTAGGAATCTACAGGCACTGCTCACGGCAGCCTCTTGTCTTGGGGTCACTTCATCTGTGGTTGCCTGGTCCAAGCGGCAACCCCATCTCCTCCCAAAATTGAACAGGAAACAGTCCCAATATGGAAAGAGGGAGAGGGTGCAGTGCACAGGGGCTGTGATTCCATGCCTCTGCTCTGCATGTATCCCAAAGAAACTGGGTCCCTTTACCATCAGTATCAAAGTAGGAAGCTAAATTGAGCAACCGCTACTATTTTATGCAGAAATGTGGGACAGTCTCTCTCTCTCTCTCTCTCTCTCTCTCTCTCTCTCTCTCTCTCTCTCTCTCTCTCTCTCTTCCCCCCCTCTCTCCCTCTCTCTCTTTCTCTTTCTCTCTCTCTCTTTTTCCATCCTTTCTGGGCAGTGACTTCAAATGCTTGATGCATATTCAACTCCTTTCTTTTGTCCTTTCTCCCAACTACCCTACTGCTTGATATAACTAACATGAAACTGGTTTTTCCAAGGTCAGTAATTATCCTTCCATGTGAAAAGCAGCCCCTTCACGGATGCTACCGCCTCTCTAAAATGCCTCCTCTGTGCTGCTGCCTTTGGAGACAGCTGAACCAGCTCCCCAGAGAGCAGCTCTGCTCACCAAAAGTACTCTTGATTTCTGATCACCTTTGTTCATTCATCACCCTCGGCCTATTACTTGTTACCTCTTAGAAGAATCAAATCTACCCTAGAAGGATAAAAATATTCTACAATTACAAAAAATCAAAATTATATGCTGTGTACTCCTAAAGAACTTCCAGGAGAAGTACTGTAATATAAAACCACCTTCCAGGGAAGAATCAGCATATGGCCTCCAAGGTTACCATGAGGAAAGGTGGTATGCTAGGAGATACATGCCGAGCTTCTTTCCAAGGATACTGCAGGCAAATTCCCTAAGCAGCATGCCACAGAGATTCATGTCCTTAGCCACAGCTGAGAAGGAAAACAACTATCAGTAGGAACTGTGCTCCTATGACTCTCAGAGTTCTTACCTACATAGAGAATCACCCTGGATGATAACTCTGGACCACACGCCGGACCACAGTATCATGGGAGCCCCTGGCCACTGGCAAACCTCATTGATCTGGGGAGGTCTCAGCATTTCCACCCAGCTCTGGGAGACCCTGGAAGCATCCACAGCCGGAAGCTTTAACGACAATTTTCTATCCATGGTGTTCTTCAGTGAGTCCTTGTCCTGGTCCACCTGGCTTCTTCAGTGATCTGTATTATTAAGAGGATTATGCTTACATCAGGTTATTGCTTATTAGAAACAAACTTAGAGAAAGTGCAAAGGAACCAGAGAAGAATAATAGGCATAACTTCAGTGGCTGGAAATGGTAAGGAAGAGCTCAAGAAATGCAGGGAAAGGAAAGCAGAAGAGTATCATTCACATTGCTAGGTGCTGGAAAGGTACTGCTGATGATGAAGAACTGTGCATAATGTAAAGTAAAATAGGTTTTCAGTGGACAGGACAAGGCTCAGCAAAGCCTTACGTGTGGGCGTCATGATTTAGTACAAGCTCACTCACACACTAGCTAGGCAACCTCAGCATTGTGACCTAACCTTCCAGGTTCAGTTGCCTCACTTATAAAATTATGGAATTTGATTAAACACATTGCTTGCTATAATGTTCAATGACAAAATAGCACAATGCACTACTATGGCTTTTCAAAGGTTTCGGTTTTACTTCTAGAAATTATATGTATATATATATATATATATATATATATATATATATATATGGAATTCTGAGAGTTAAAAAGCTGTCCTAAAATAAACCCGCTCAAGCCTCAAGGCTCAGCCACTGAGACCCTCTCAGATTTTGCTGACGAACCTCCCACCCAGGCCTCTTGCCCATACACAATATCTGCTAAGAAAAACACTATGGATGTGAGGTCATAAACGTGACTCAGGAAAAAATAATAGGCTGGAGTTAGAGAAAAGAGGGGAAAAGGTGCAATGGAAGGTATGTACAAAATGAATTTCATCTAACCCCTCATGCATTCCATTATGGTTCCCCTTACAACCACCAACAACCTGAAAGAAAATCTCCCATCTTCATAAATTCAAGACATAATTTTGTGGCTCCACAGGATATGTATTGTGCAGGAACATCAAGAAAATTATAAGACAAAGTGAATTTATGACCTCAAATACAGATTTTGTGCTTGACTTTGAATTAGGGAAAACGGATGGGCAGAGGATTGGCAACTTCCCACATGCAGGAGCAAGGTGCTGTGGTGTGGTTATGATAGGGTTATCCCTAGATATAGAAAGGAATCCAAAAGTTAAGACCTAAACCAAAGTCTAACAGGCCTAGGAGAAATAAGGCAGCAGGACTAGAAGGACCAAGCTCCTTTCAGAATAGTTCACTTTTCTTCTGGATCTGTAGGCATGTCTGTCTGAGGCCCATGAATTAACCTCTTTCAGTCAGCTCACTTTTTCAGCCATCTTAACCACTGCTTCCTGCACAATTGATTCAAATCAACTGCACAGTCAATTCAATCTCTCATTAAAACTGGCTCAAAACAATAAATTAGACTTCTTTCTCTACTTATGTCTTGCTAGCCTAGAGCTGTGGGTAAGGTCATGGTGTCTTAGCAGCAGATTCCTCAAATCGAAGGTTCTGAATCTGGAATAAGGTTGTAGGTGGGGTGTTAGGGGCCAGATGCACGGACATTGTGATCTTGGGGCAAAGGAGGGAAGTAACAAGAAGACAGTGAGCAACGTCACCAGGGAGCAGTGTCAAGTCGAGGAATAGTTTTTAAAATATGTGCATAGTTGCACAGCTAAAACAAGAATGGATCCTACTGTACATACTACTAGTATGTATAGGCATACATTTTACAGCTGTAAATACATCTTGCCCACATACAAGGTGAGCACAGCACATATGGTGAACCCATACAGCCATGTATAAGCAAGAAGTAGGGGGGATGAGGTATGGCTAAGACAGTCCTGCCTTTGTTTCCTTCTCCCTATGCCCTCTGAAATCTCTCTACAGTTTCCCAGCTTTCCCTGCATATATTTTCTTTTTAGACCCAAAGGAAAAAGAAAACACACAAGGCTAAGACCTTCAGTCTAAGGCAATCCCCCCCTTTTTCCTTGCAACTACTCTATTTGAAGCAAAACAAGATGACTCTAGATCACTTTATTATGGTGAACTTACAGTACATCAAAACATGAAGTGTTGGAAGGGGCTTGACAATTCATTGCCCAGGAACCTAGAAAGAGTTCCTCATTAAATCAGCCAGCAAAGTGGTCCTGTGACTGCAGTTATGTGGCCTAGAAAGAAAAACAGAACTCTGGGATTGTAATTAATTTCTGGAGGAAGAAAAGGTGGCACAAAGTATTCCTTTGACTTCCTCTAGAAATAAGCAGAAGAACTCAAAGGTGAAGGGCTCTGCGGGTGAGCCGCTTTCTAGCTCTTTCCCTTTTCCTCATGACATCTACTCAGGCTTTGCTTCCAGCGATGTTACACGTCCCTCCCTCTGCCCACCTTCCTCCATCCCTTCCATGCCTGTGGAGGCTGTGGGAGGCCCCTGACTTCACCAACTGCATTTGTAGCATCCTAATAGCTTCCTGACCCATCTGTTAATTAGCCATTAAAAAAAGAAGAAGCCACAGAATTCCTCCCTCATAATGATTCTCATCTCCAAGACACTAATGAATCAACTCAGGGCCAGGAGGAGGTAACAGGTTTGGATGTGAAACAGCTCTCAGGGAATAGAATGTCAAAAGGAGGCTGCCTCCTGGCCCTTTCCTGGGCTTAGCCCACATTCCCTCTCCTTCCTGGAGATAGCACAGCCCTTAGCTATGTAGACAACTCCAAAGAAGCATGGCAGAGCCACCAAATAAACACTGAAGCCAGCAGATGCCTACAGTCAATCAGCTTACACTTCAGCCTGAGCAGTTTGTGAAACAGGGTAAAAGCAGCAATCCTGGTGGGAAAAAAAGTGTTCATCAGGAGGGGCTGCCTGCCCACATGCAGAGAACAGCTCTGCCTTTGGTCCTGTTCCCTCTCTTTCTTCACAGTGGGGGCCCACTGGCAGGGTCTGACCTGGTGCCCATCTGCTAGAACCACTTGGAGTTGGTGATTTCCCCTGCAAATCCTCACTTCTCATTGCTCAGCAGGACAGCAAGGTCTAATTGCTCCTGGAAAAAAAAAAAATTGAGATCTTTCCTGTAGGGGATGGAAGGAAGTTCTGCCCCAAGGAACACATGTTGATGGTAAAGGCCAGAGAGCCGGGAAAACAGAGCAAAGCCGATGGCCTGCCTCTTCTCTCACCCCTCTTAAACTCCCACCAATATCCTTTTCAATAAGGCCATTCTCACTGAAAGTCTCCAGACTCAGGTCTGCTTCAAGTGGCATCTGCAAGGAGGATCACCCACCAGAATAGCCCTACTTCCCTTTTCAGCAAGGAAAAGTCTGTAACTAAAAGTGTAGCCTACCTCTCCTTTTGACCTCATGCACTGCCCCATCTTTCTGCTCCCCCACTTCTCTACAGAAAGCTCACCATGAGTGAAGGTTTGTCTCCTTGATCACTCCTTCCTTTGCTCTGCTTTAGCTCCTCACTAAGGGGCATAAACACCTACCAACAATGCCAAGCAGCAACCTCAGAGATGTGAGCAAACAGAGCAGCGCCACACTCCCACCCAGGAGTCTTAGTGGTAGCAACACTCACCCTGACACGAGAGAAGAAGAGATGGGACAAGGCTACGATCCAAGTACCCAGATTGAAAATAAAGCTCCCCATACCTGCCCAAGGTCATCTGCAGCATGTCCTAGGTGACTCTCTCAGGCTCTATCCTCCTGTCTCCCCTCACCCCCAGCCTGCCTCACATACAATCAGGCATTATCCCCTTCCAACAGGCCCTGGTATGATGATTCCCAAAATGCTGATCAGGAGAGAACTCAGATGTCAGAAGATCTGTGAACTGAATAAAATCAAAAGATAAACTTGAGGGAGAAACATCCCACACTTACATAATGGTCCGAAGGCCTAAAATTCACCTCTTTTTCCAAAGCTATCTTTCTTCCCCAGCTACAGGAAGAAACTATCCCAAGGATATCATCGTCATTACCTTTGTCATAGGAATATCAGGGGGGTAAAGAAGGAAGCATCATTTAGAGGAACAGCAACTTATCCAGGATCACATGCCAATGCCAGAATCTGAAGATTGTTTGCATGCAACAACTGAGATGCTCACTTCATCATAAGAGATGATAAACAAACTCTGTGTGAGGCCACAGGGTGAGTGGAGCAGGCGGCATTCTCTGCGAGTGCACAGAACAATGGCTCAGGGAGGAGGTGGCACCAAAGGAACATTCGTGGACATCAACTAATAAGGGAAAAAGGCTTGAGAAGGAAAGCACAGGGAGAGGAGAGAGGAGACAAGCCTCCAAGTACTGAGGTCAAGGTGGAGGGATGACGCGTACAGTACATCTGCTATGGGAAGGCCCATTTGCAATTCTTTATCTGTTTCTCAAACTGAACCAAGACAGAGTCATTTCCAGACAAGACTTAAAGGAAGGAGCATCGTGTCCTTATTTTCCTTACTGTTCTACCTGTCTTCTGCATTTGAGGGCCATACTGATCACAGACCACTGCTCACAATGGTCCTATCCATACTGAGGGCCAGTCCAGACACAAAAAGGATACTGAGTAAAGCAGAAATACCTGAGAAATAAGGTGGGGGAGGGAGAGAGGTTGGTGGCAAGCTTGGGTGATGAGAGTTATAAATGGGTGTTCCCTTTGGAGACACCCTAATTCCAGCTCTTGAGTTTAGAGTACCCACACTTTTGTGCATTTGACTCAATAAAACCTGCCAGAGAGTATCATCTTTTCTCAACACCCACAGTATCAAGCTGGAAAAAAAAAAAAAAAATTCTCAGCTCTTTCAACATGGGTGGAAATTCCTATTCAACTTCCTTTATCTTCAGTAAGGTAGGAGTAATTCATGTTCACAGCATTTAAGGAAGGAGATTTCCAGGCCGTGAGAATAACCAACAAGGTACAGAAATGATCTAGAGGTACATGAGTCAGAACAGGTCTGGTGGGCCAACTCAGAAGCAGAAATACTGGGGTGGGGGGCATAGGGTTACCTGGATACTAGGGCAGAGCCTACATCATGCAGCGGAAAAGAAGGCAGGATTTCCAGATTCTCCAGAAGGACTGACTATGTGGAGACCACATTCAACCAATCGGTTCCATGAACACACTGGCAATAGAGCTCACTTTACATCCTCTGGGTCCCAGGCTCCTGCAGGAAAGGCAAAGCTCTTGTCTCCTTGCTTTGATGTCCACATGGGCAATATGGGAGCCAGAGTCATGGGTGAGATGTGGGCAAAGAAGCACCATGGAACCGTGGGCTGCCATGTTTTGAGCTCTTGGCCTAACCTTTGGCAGGAGGCAGCCACCACCGCTCTGGTGTGCTGGGAAAGATACACATCAAGTTGAACACGGTAAGAACTGTTAAGTCAGAGAGTTCTGCCTACAGGGCTTAAAAGAACAAGTCCTCCAGTCTCAGCTGGCAAGAGAAGCATCCCACTCGAAGACACACCATCTGTGCTTGGTCAACATGCAATGGAAAAACCTTTATTTCTTCTTCCCAGCAGAGGCAGCTTTCCCTTAATGCCCTATTTCTCAGACCTCAGACCATCCAGTGTACCCTAACTGAGAGGACTTGATCCTCTTTCCACTAGGATTCCAACATTGTTGAAACCCTACTGAAGATGACACTTTGGTTTTACTCAGACAACAAAGTGCCCTGAAAGCCTAGATCCAAGTGTCCTCATGTTGTGGAAACACGGAGTCAGAATTAGTAAAATTCTTCAACTTCACGGACTCTACTGTTTCTTTCATTGACTTTTAAATACCACCACTACCAAAGCGTGCATTTCTGGTTCTTAGGGAATGGAAAAGACTGTAAATAGATTGTATGTGAAAGAAGTGACAGTGAAAGTGATCAGGAGGATCTGTGGGTGCTGGTGGTGAGGACCAGGGATGCATATTGAAGGGAGTGAGGCCACGGGAGACGAGGACAGGGACAGGGGCGAGTCTCACCTGTGAATGTTCATCTCCCGCGGAGGACGGTGGGCCTTGTCATAGGAAACCTTGGCAAAGACGCCAGCCACAATGACGAAGGCGATCACCCCACAGGTGATGTACACGGTGAAGTTGGTCTTGTCCTTCTCCGGGTCATACTTGTTCTCGGGGCCCGGCGACACCACCTTGGTGCTGGGCGTCTGTACCCACACGGGGCTCTGGTAGTTGGTGCACTGGCGCTGGTCCAGCTTCTCGTGGCGCTTCTTGCAGCAGAAACGGTAGTAGCAGGTGCCGCAACAGTACAGGTAGCCACTCTCGCTGTTGTTACACTCGAACTCCTTGTCGTACTGGCCGCTCACGTCGTAGTAACCCCAGCACGTCTCGTAGGTGACGGTCGCGCTGGCCGCAGCCGCCACAGCTGCCGCGGGCTGTCCCCGCCGGCTCCCCGATTCTGGAACCCGGGCGGTGCCGTTCAGCTCTCGGCCGCCCCGGGCCAGGGCGCCCCCAGGACGGCGGCCCCCGACGGCGGCTGCGCCCGCGCTCAGGGTCCGGTTGGCGGCGCGGCCGCGGGCGGCGAAGGCTCCGGGCAGCTGGTCCAGGGACTCCAGCGCGAGCAGCAGCAGCAGGAGGAGGAGGCGCCGCAGCGCCATGGCGGGGCCGGGCGGGAGGGCGCGGGGAAGCTTCGGGGCGGGCAGGCCGCTGCCCCGCGGGCCGGGCTCGGGGTACTACCGCGCGGACGAGGCGGGAGCGCGGGGCGGTCAGCGGCGCCGAGGCGATGGCGCCATCGGGGCGCGGGCGGCGGCGGCGGGCGGCGGGGCGCGCGGTGCGCACGGACCGGCCCGCGCGGGCTGCTCTGGGCTCTCACGCCGCGCGCCGACTCCGCGCTCCCCCTGCGGGCTCCGCGCGCCTCCCGGGCAGCCCCATCCCCCGCGCGCGGCTCTGCTCAGGCCGGACCCCGAGCGCGGCTCCGGGAGGCGGCGGGGTCGGCGTGCTCCCGTCCGGGCGAGTCCTGCGGGACAAGACAGGCACCGGTCACGGGATGGGGCGGCAGGAGCGACCACGGGCGGGAGGGAGCGGCTGGAAGGAGCGCGCAGCCCTCGAGGAGCCGGGTCCCAGCTGGCAGGGCACGGAGCCGGCACCCGGGACGAACCCCGGGGGCCTTGCGTGCCGGGAACCCGGGGTTTCTCCAAGCCTCGCTCCAACGCCCCGGCCCCCTAACACCCGGTCCGCGGAGCGCTCCAGCTCCAGTCTGGGTCCCGGGAACGGAGCCGGCCGGGCGAGAGTCCGGCGGGAGCTGGGAGCGCGGCGGCGGGAGCGCACTCACTCACCATGCCCGGCTGCGACTGCAGAGGCAGCGGTGGCGGCGACGAGGAAGGAACCGGCGGCCGGAGCGGGCGAGCCCAGCCGTGAGCCGCCGGCGCGCAGCCTGCACTAGTGCCTGAGCGTGTGCGAGGGGAGCGAGAATACACACGCACTCACACAGCCGCACACGCGGGAGCGTCGGGCGGGGGGAGGGCCGAGGAAGGGAGGGGAGGACAGCCGCTCGCCGCCGCCCACGTTTGCACGCCCGGGCGCCCGAGGCGGGGTGCGGGAGGACTCGTTTTCTCTTCCTCCACCGGGTGCCAGCTAGCGGCACTTGAAGCTCCTGTCACCAAACCTCGACACCAGTTAACGCGGTGAATAAGGGGGCCAAAGAGGGGTCCAGGAAGAAAGGTGAGGGCCCTGTAGGCGGCCATCCCTGAGCAGGGCCAGACCTCCCTGGCGGATTTGTTTCTGCCCTAGCTGCGGGTCACACCCTAGCCGAGACAGGGGTTGTGGGCTTCCAGAAAGGGAGTTGGGGTTTCTGTAAGCTTTTGCCTCTCCCTAGTGGTGATGCTGGCAACCAAGAAAAAAGGTCAAACCCATTACTACAGGTTCCTAAACTGAGGCCTGGGGTCAAGCTGCTCGCCTGAGAAGACTGGGCCTCACAGTGTGAAGACTTCGACTCTGGTCCCCTTGAACACTTTACTCAAGCGCTCAGAGAGACACAAGACAGTTCCAGCTCCGCGTGGCGTCTGGTAGTCCCTCTTTCCCCAACTGAGTAAGAAAAACTGTCTGGGCTTCTAACATTCAGCTTTAAAATTTCTTTGTCCCTGTATGTTGCAGCTGGCTGGGTAAGAGGGGATCATTCTTGTGCTTCCGCAGGTCTATAGAAAGGAGATTTGTGTCTTTCAAAGTTAGGAGGTCACTCCAAGAGAAAGTCAAAATCACAGAGAGGTTTTGGCATCTATGCATGGTGGGATGGAGGAAGGTGTGTGTGTGTGTGCGTGTGTGTGTGTGTGTGTGTGTGTGTGTGTGTGTGTGCGCGCGCGCGCATGCTGAGAATTAGGACCAAAACCCTGCTTGCCCTTGTTTTGTTTGGAGGCAGCTGTGGGCTCTCAGAGTGATGGCCATAAATAATTTTCCCTGAAACTAGTTTCCCTGTCCTAATCACATGTGACCCAAACCACACATATCCATCGAGGAACCCTGAGTTCTCCCTTCTGGCAATGATACAATAGTAAAATGGAGCTGGAAGCTGGGTTCTGTGAAGCAAGAGGGAAGTTGTGACCCCAGGGTGGGGTGACCATGCACTGCCCTGGCATTCTCAGCTTGCTAATTTGTCTTCCTTTCTTCTCTTGCTCTGGAAGTCGCCCTCTTCCCTCAATTCCATCACTTCTTTATGGTTTCAGTTAACGGTTGTTTAGTGCTTACTCTGCCAGGCATTGTGGTAACTGCTAAGATAAAAAATAAAAAAGTAATCGATGAATTTCACATAACATACTTACTTTGTGTGTCAAAGGTGGGCAAAGTTTTCTGAGTGCAGGTGGGCATCCAGCTTAGCTGCTGGCAGGGGTAGGGGTAAAGGTCAATGCCAGCTTTCTCAGTGAAGTAAGGAACAACAGCTTGGAGGATGATTAAGAGTTAATAGCAAACAGCAAGGGACAACTGTTTCCTGCAGAGGGAACATGAAAACAGGAAGCTATGAAGTGGTGAAGGTATGTGAGCAAAGGATACAGTTCAGCAAAAACCCTGAGGAAGTCTTCCAAGTAAGACCAGCATAAGGGTGTTAAATCCCCTGCCAAAGAATTTGAATGCATGCCCCAATTGGTGGGAAACTACTGATGGCTTTTAATTGGGGACCGGGGAGAGACACTGTCAGAACTATGGTGTTCATTGAATCGCTAAGTAAAAAGGAGTAGGGAGCTGGGTGGAGTGGTGCAGGCCTGAAATCCCTGCCCTCTGGGAGGTTAAGGCAAGAGAATGAGAAGTTCAAGAATAGCCTGGGCAGTTTAGCAAGGCCATGTCTCAGAATGATGATAATAATTGTTTTAGGAAAAGGCCTTTAGAGAAAGGCTTGAGTTAAATCCCCATTACCATAATAGAGAGAAACAAAGAAAGAGAGAGAGGGAGAAAGAGAAAGAATGTGCAATGAGAAAATGAACTAGATGATTAAGAGAGCTCACAGTAAAGATGAGAAACACAGGCCAAGAGCAGGTTCAGGACCCAGTTAGCCTTGGTTGTGACCCAGTGCCTGTGTCAGATGCCAGCAGAGCTGTCCAGCACATGAGATGAAAACTCAGGAGAAAAGACAGGCATATGCACTGGATAATCGCAACATAATTGTGGACAACATTCTTATGACTTTTCAATCTTTACAGTAGATGCAGTAAATCTTCCCTGAGGTTTCACCTCACTGTCGTTATTCTGAAACCTATCTTTCCATACCAGGGAATAGTAGAAGAAATAAGTATTTCTTACTTGGAACACTAATAAGATTTGATCATTGGCTCTGAGTAACAGAAGTTGACTTGGCCACTTACATCAACCCTCCTACATGAAAATGTGTTCTCAATTCTCATGATTATAAATGGTGGCATTGGGAAACCCAAAGAATATAATATCTCAGGGTTGGGTCAGACCTTCAGAATCATTTATTCTGACCCTCAGTACAGTGCACCATATTTTTTATTATTTTTTCCAGGCCCCCTGGTAGGCCATCATGCCTCCTCTTTCTGCTTTCTAGTTTCATTATCTGAATTGTTGATGGTGTTGAAGCATCATTCCTTGAGGATCTGACTCATTAAAAAGTCCAAGGAAAATCCATCTTTTCTAGCACCTACACTAATTTTAGAAAGACCTGAAATTCAAAAAATAAAATTTCGCTTCCTAATTCTAAAAAGAAGATTCCACTTAAACTAAGTCAACTCCAATAATTCTATTATCCTTAGCAATAATTCGTTAAGAATGGTCCTTTGATCTACTTTGCTCCAGTATTTAATAAGAGAAGCTGAGTTGGAGATTTTGGGGGAAATTCCCTTGCTCTTAAAAATAGTGATGATTTCAGTCTTTTTTTTTTAAAGTGTTATGACAGCAATTTATTAAAGTACATCTGGTTTTAAAAAATGGTTGTATAGATCTTCTTGCTATGTACTTACTAGTAACAGGCTGAAACTTTATATATAAATATATATATATATATATATATATATATATATATATATATATTTACATGAAGAAGAAAAAGTCATTAAATGTGATAAACCTAAGGAGATTACTTTTTTGGCTACATGAGGAGGCATCTAGTGAAAAGTTCCCTATCATATTTGAACAGGATAGGAAATCAAATCCATCATTGTCTTATGAATACAATGCTCTGAGTCTTATAACCACAGTTCCTCTGTTTTAGTGCTCTTCTCTTCCAGCAAGATCTTGGCATATATAGAAAAGAGTACTGTAAAATTTACATGGAAAGACAAAGCTATTTTAGAATGGCTAAAATAACTGAAATAGAATAACTGAAATAACATAAAGATTTACTATAAACTCAAGACTATTCTCATATGTGAAACAAGCCAGACGCACATGTGCAAACATCGAATTATCTCACCAGTGTGAGAAACCAAATGAGGAAATAAGATCCAAAAAGTACAATAGCTGCTGAGAACTGAGAAGAAAGCATTCAAAATAAAAGACAAGCTGTGATGGGGGTAAGGGGAAAGGATGAAAGGAAAAGAGAAGCAGAGCTATAAAACTTGAGACTTAGTTACACAGCTAGTTTCTCTTAGTTTACTAAAAAGGAAGGTTTGTGCTAATATTATTTGAGCAAGATATCATGCCTGTATTTTGTATTCTGAATCACTACTACAAAGATGATAATATACAATGCATCAATTACTAAAACTTTCCCACTAACTGTTTTGGAACTGTTTTATTATTATTTGTATTTTTTCTTTTTAAAATAAGAAAAGATTTACTATATGATGTCAATAATCAAGAATATTTAGTGTTGAATGAAAAATTGGCATGCAGACCGGTGGAGGAAGATAATCAACCCAGAACGGCATCTATGTAAATATGGCCAGTGGTGTTCTGACAGAGGTGCAAAAGCACTCCAACAGAAGAATAATACCACCATGATTATTTATATGATGTAGTTCTGAGTTAATATTTTAGATCATGAAGGAGAAGATCTCATGGCCTACTATCTGTTTGGATTTTGACTTTACCTCTGTTTTAGCAGTAAAATTCTGTCTGTTATTTAAAACGATGGTATCGTGTTTTATGATGTGAAAAGTCAGATATTTCAATTTTTCACATTTTGGTTCCTTTTTCTTTTTTAAATAGAATAAAAACAGTAAAAAATAAGATTGAAATGATACAGAATTTCACTAAACAAAATGCTAAGAATTCAATCATAGTTCTTATATTGTATTTGGTTGTCATCACACTGACTATTCAGATTACAAGATCTAAGCATGCAAAGCTGGTCAGAACATTACAGAATAAAAAGGAGAAAGGAAAAGTTTTAAGCATTAACTGCTCCTTTTACTCAGTAACAGAAATAGCAGCACTGTCCAAGATATCCCGTGTATATGCATGTATATTTCCTTATCCCTTTCTTCCTCTTTGCTTTTCTCCCTGCTTCTTATCAGCTGAGCTATCTCGCTGGCCCTCTTCCTATGAGTCTTTACCATGACAACCAATTATGAACTTGGCACCATTGCCTAACAAGAATCCCCTGGTGTCCTTTCGAGCTCATGTCTTCCTGCTCTCTCTCTCTTCCTTTTGTCCAACTACACTGAGGCTCTTCCTCTCTCTAATTTGCACGTGCTAGGTTCTCTATCTCCACACCCTTCCCCCACATGCAGGCAGGATTCTTTTTCATAACTTTTAGATTTCTGCTAGCGAAAACAGTAAAGCCTTCATGTCACTACTCAATACACCCACCCCCTGTTATGTTCCATGAAGACAGAAACTCACCCCTACTCAATACAGCTTCCCTATCTTGTTTTATGAAGGTAGAACTCCACCATCATCATGGTAAATATTTCCATTAGAGCACTTATCACTCATTTATCTGCACTCATTTAGGTATGTGTGGGCGTTTTAAAAAATTCTGGGCCAGCGAGATAGCTCAGTGGACTAAGTGCCTGCTTTGGCAAGCTCAGGGACCAGGGTTCATCCCTGGTCCCGCATGCCAAGTTGGATCAGCCCCCAGGATGTGCTGAGCTGGTGACAGAGTTCAGGTAGGGTGGTGCACACCTGTAACACCAGTGCTGGAGAGGCTGAAAATAGAAAGGGCCTATGCATAGTGCATAGTGAGGCCCTATATCAAATATACTAATGAAAAATGAAATTCTATGCTTATTTTCTTTCAGAATGCCTGCCCTTCCTTGAACTTTGTTGACTGTAAATTGAACCCAGAAGTTGAATTCAGCACATAGTAGGTAGGCTACAAGGAACACTGCAGGCCTTATCCTCACTGTTCAGCTCCTTTAGGGTCTGGCTCAACTGCAGAAAATCGTATCCCCCAAGAACACTGCATGTATTCTTCAACAGTTTCATTTCTAGATTCTAATGAAGCTAGAAGTGCCAACGCGTGGCCAGTTCAGTCCAATGCAAGAGCTCTTACAGGCTATATTTTCTCTTAAGTCTCCTAGTTCCCTGGGGACAGCATTTTGGTGGCCCTATAATACGCATGCTCAATCCTATCTCCTTCCTTTTTCCACTAGTGCTGCTCTCTTAAAAATAGCCTGCCTGAAAAATTTTGTTTCAGCATCTATTTTTTGAAGATCTGAGCCTGCAATGTAGACATTCAGTAAATATATGCTGAATTTGTAGGTGAATGAACGAGTCTCAATTTCCCTTAGTGACATCCCCTATAAGTGATTATGTGGTTTTTGCTTTACCCTATCTGGTGGCAAGTTGAAAACTATGTCTTAAGGCCACCAATTGCAATGTTAAATAGGTTGTTGGGTTTTTTTTTTTTTTTTGTGTTGTTGTTCTATTATTAATTATTATTATTATTATTGCTTTGTTTTGCTTTTGTCTTTTTGAGACAGGTTTTTGTTATGCAGTTCAGGCTGGCTTTGAGCTCACTTTTGTAGCCCGGGCTGGTCTCATACTTGAACTGATCCACCTGCTTTAGATTCCCAAGTGCTAGGATTATAGGCATGTGCCAATATGCCTGACTGCAATGTTAAATAGTTTTAATAGTTAGAAAATGAGACAATATTAGCTTTTCTTAATGTTAGCCTAATCAATTTGTTGGCTCATACTGAGCTTCTAGTCAACTAGAGTCTCTTTCACATAACAGTGACATTTCACGTATATGTGAAATACTCCATACATTATATTTTTGAAACATTTAAGCCCATTATCCTAGTCTTTTAAACATTTTAGCAGTCTGCCATCCAACATGCTATTTCTCTCAGTGTAGTTGATATTTATTCCATACTTCGTAACATATTTTTGCATTTCTTGTATCTTTCGTCTCTAATCATCATTTGAAAACTTTTCTTTCACTGCTCTCCTCATTTCGTGAAGTCTTCATGGAGTTGTTTGGCCCCAAATTGGAGTAATAACTCAACAAAACTCCTTAGCCTATATATTTAGGCAGAACAACCCAGTGGAAGAAGTTTGTATAGTCAAGTTAACCACAGGATTTGTGTAGGCAGGACTGGGAAGGGCACTCAGCCCTTCCACTGAGAAGAGAACACAGTGGCACTTTGGCACATATTCTTCCCTGTGTTGTGAGAGGCTAGAGCTACTGGAACCCTCACAAGGAAGTCCAAGAACCAATTGAGCATGATACTAGTCTGAGACCAGAGATAGAGGAAACTCAGCATGGTTAGCACCACTTGGATCTTGAATACAGTTTCATCTGAAATCTGCCTAAACTTATGCTGACATGTTACCTGAGCTTAACTTATATATTCTCATCTTAATTCAGCTCCTTTTGCCACCTGAATGGTGCTAACTGATCAGCTGAACTCCTAGATGAGTAAAAATAGTGCTCAAACTGGAGCAAGTGAATTTACCTTTCTCTGAATGACCTGACATGTCCCCTGATATGTTTAATACTAGGACACACCTAGGGACCAGGAGTGCAAATAGTAGCACCAGGAAGGTGCAATAGTGAGTGGCCACTCACAGCTGATGTCTTCAAGGTTAGCATTAAACGTAGGATTTAAACAGCAGACTTCTAGTTCACTATAAGCATGTACTATAAGCATTAGGGACAAGGAACAGATACAGGCAAATCTTTCTTATTATAAAAACCTACATCAGGATACGACAAGGTCAGGGGAATCATGTCTAGCTGTTGAAGATTGTTGCAAAGGTATTTCAAAAGCAGAGTCAAGGTTACCAGACACACTGTTCAAGGGACACATCAGTCTCAACAATGGCTTTAGAAATTGTCAGACACGGGGGGCCCGGCGGGATGGCTCAGTGGTCTAAAGCGCCTGCTTAGGAAAAGCTTGGGCGACTGCAGGGACCGCAGTTCGATCTCCGGCACCACATGCTGTGCCAGCCCTGCCCTCAGGGCCGGCTGAGCCGGCCATAAAAATAAATAAACAAACAAACAAAAGTTCTGAAACAAGAAAAAAAAAAAAAAAAAAAGAAATTGTCAGACATGTAACATCCATTTTGATAGAACACTGCAGATAGATAAATTTGGGGTTCCACATGACTATCACTAAAATGAGCACAACACATTGGTTAGGGACAGGCTATTGACATCAGCCACCAACCATAGAACAGGGGGGCTCTTTGTGATGGTGACATGGAATGTTGTCAGTGTAAAGATGGGGAACTGAAACCCACCTTGAGACCTAGTCAAGAGCACTGGTCGAAATTTAGCCATTTGTAGCAATGTGGGGAGGGACAAGAGTGCCTGAACTCTTAACAGTAGTGGAGACTGGAGAAGCTGCATTATTTCTGAGCCTGAATGTACAGGAGCCCAACAAATGCTGTTTTCTATCTTAGTCAGATCCTGCAGATGGAATAAGCCATTAGGCATGAAAAATTGAGCATAAGAATGAGAGGCCAAAGGACTGGCAGTAACCTAGTAGTAACTCCATGCTGGTCACATGTTTTATCTGAATCCTCCCCAAAGTAGGTAGTTGTATCTACTTGTAGTATCTATGTGTAATCTTGGCCAGTCTCACATCCTGTTTTGACTATCAGAGCATGAAGGAACTGATACTCTATGGCTCTGGGACTATCATTGAAGAAGTCTGATAGTATCCTCCTAATCCTTGGAATCCAGATGCATTATAAAATTGGGTCTCATACTGATGACAGGCCACATGAAAAGAGATCCTGGAATTTAAAATAGTACATCCCAGAATTTTAGCATTTTATTCCCAAGTGAGTTTCCTAATAAAGGTAGCCCAGGCTTGGGCCCTAATGAGACCAGAAGAAGAACCATTTAGCTGAACCCCAGCCAATCTTCCATCAAAACAAGTGGTAGGTCCTTGCTGTTTTATCTGGTTTCAGTCACTAAGCGTTGTGG
Organism: Myocastor coypus; assembly: GCA_004027025.1. Taxonomy (NCBI): domain Eukaryota; kingdom Metazoa; phylum Chordata; class Mammalia; order Rodentia; family Myocastoridae; genus Myocastor; species Myocastor coypus. Next base: position 17,698 of record PVJA010006076.1, read on the forward strand.
CAGTTTATTATAGCACACTAGACAGCTAAAACAAACTACATAGCAGAGCACAAACTCTGAACAGGACTACTTTGAGTGAAGCCATTTTGGTTTTAGCTGTTATTTTTTCTTAGGGCTATATAACAAAGTACCATAAACAGGGAGAGCTAAGCAGCTGAAATGTATTATGTCACCCAAATCAAGGTCCTTGCAGTGCTTCCCCCTTCTGAGGCTGTGAGGGAAAGATCTGTTCCAGGCTTCAGTCCTCGATTTGTAGAAGACTGGTTTCACATTCACATGGTGCTCTTCTCTGTGTCTGTGCCTGGCCACAATTTCCCCTCTTTGTAAAACCACGGTTGTGTTGGATGAGGGCCCACTTTACTGACTTCACTTTAATTTGATTATTTCTATGTATACCACATCTATAAATAAGGTCATCTTCTGTGATACTTGGGGCTAGGATGTCAACATATTGATTGATGGGGGAGGGTAGCTAGAAACACAGTGCAACCCATGACACCCACTAAGTGGACTGGTGATATGATTTATCCAAAACATTATGTAAATGAAGAAGAAAGGAGAAGAGACTGCATTTATCACTGTCTCTTACTCAGAAAAAGTTAGAGAATGCCAACTTAGGTCATCCAAGAAGTGATTGTTCTTTTCCACGTCTTTTCTAAGACTCACTACAATGGCTGCAGCGAGATGAGCAGGATTCCAAATAAGAAGTACAAGGAAGTGTTTCCCCTGGCATTCCTCACCTAGTCATAGAGTTAGAGGATATTTGCATCACGAAAAATCAGAACTCTGAAACTATGGCATTTTATTGCTGTAGGAGTGCACAAAAATTCATATCCTTGGGGTTCTTTTTATTTAAGTTCAGATTTCATCAGCCAGACATGTGAAGGCAAGAGTGACCTCAAATTATCTCTGTGGCTGGCCTGTCTTGGATTAGCCCAACTCTACATTCATTTATTTATTACTTATTACTTATCCTGTCAGTCATTCAGTAAATATTTAACTGCTATGTGCTAGTTATTGTGTAAATCTCAAAATTCAAACACAAATAAATTATACTTTCTGATTTGCAATCTGATATTCTATTTATCCTCATGGAAGAGATGTCCTTTTGTTACACCCCAGAGATTGGGAAGAAAAAGCATGATTTTGAGGGCACTTCAGAACTCAATGAACATATATATATATATATATATATATATATATATATATATATATATGTCAAAGAATATACATATTCTACAAACTTGTGTTACAGCATAAAACAAATAATTTTAGTTATATTTTTCCTGGATGAGCTTATGCTGAAAAATTTTCACAGACATTTAGCTGTTAATATGGAATAGGATTTCTCTTCATAATATCACTATAGCTTCTATTGCATACTATAACTCCCTCCTCCTGTGCCCATAGCAGACATCACTAATCAATTATGGAATCCTTTCGTGCTGAGACCAGTCATAGCCTCAGAAAACCCTCCAACACACAAGGCTCCAACTAGTCAGCAGGTATTAACTATGGTTGGAATTAACCCAAGGAATAAATCATATTTGCGTAACAGCTCAGTGAGAGACAACATGCAAATAGTTCATGCACAGTTCTATTCTTTTATGTAGACACAATTTTTAGAATTCTGTTCCAATTATTCATTTTATGGTTCCAGACTGAAACATTTATGATTTGATGGGGCTGAGTCTCAAAACACACCAACATCATGGGGCATTATACATTTTCTACTGCAAGTCATCCCTGATTTACAGCTAGAGGAAATACACACTGGAAATACCTCCAAAAAGTGATAGCAAAGAGTGTGCCAAATTAATGCCAAAGATGATCATCATACAGGCACTCCCAACTATGCATGTGTACCTTCTGAGCATCACCGTTACATTCTCTCTTTGGTTGGAATCTGTCATTATTGTATTCAAAGCCATTATAAAGTAACTTACAAAAATATATCTCCTTGTAAAAATAGGAGGCCTGTGGTGAGCACATTGCACATGGATGTGTATTTTCTTGGCTTAGGGTTCATATCAAGCAGTGTTCTTTATCAGTATTAATTGAAGAAATCTCTGTATCCTACCTCTGGAATGTTAATTTAATGTAAATGTCATTCACTTATCTCGAATTCCGTTTTTACTTCCATAAAAAAAAAAAAAAGAACTATAGTGGTACCTTTGGAAGAAAAGTTAAATATCATTTTTAATGGCATGGGGTGCTTTTTGTTTTTTCAAAGAAAAAAATGAGTTGACTAATTGGAACTAACCTATTGATTTAATCTAACTGGGCACAAATTGGCCATTAATGTAGTCAAATGAATCAACAGCAATTCTTGATTCTGTGTCAGGAAGTAGACACTATCTAGCTGGACCATCTGTGGGTTGGGTGCCAAGCTAAGAGTGAATCACTGAACAGACAAATGCCATCATTAAAATAACTGAGGTAACTGGGCTGAAGAAGACTGATTTTGTTATCGTTACCTATCATCAAATTTTAAAATTACTAATTAGGTCCTGGAATTACTTCAGTGGACAGATGTCCATCCTAACATTCCATACCCTGATCAAGATATTGAATATCAACATCATGTTTCTCAGATATGGTTTGTAGGAGCCAGGTACCAATTAAAAATAAGATAGTTGGCTCAAAGATGTTTGGCAAAGGAATTTCTGAAGGACTTGAGAACAATCTTTTGACTTCTGTTTGAGGTTCTACCCTTCCAATTTATTTTGGGAATCCCTATACAACACACGATGGTGCTGTTCAGTTTGTATTTTTATTCATTCTCCAATATCCTGCCTCAACCATATCCCCTACCACTTCAGTCTTGGGGAGAGACGAACCCCTCTAAATCCTCTATCAAACAGCATCACTTACTGGGAAATGAATAAAAGGAGCTGAAGCATAAGGTCATGATTGTATTGGTATGGCAACAAGGGCAGCTACAGGGTTGTGGGCAGCCGCAAATCAAAGAGAAAAACTGAGACTACAACAACCATGAGAGTCACAACACTGGGGTGGCGTTCAGAACACTTAGCATGGGCACAAGCTCAGTGAGTGCACATGTGTACAATGAAGGAGAGGACTTATTTGGCGCAAGATAGCCTGCCCAGACAATTTACACAGAAGGAGGAGGTCAAAGCAGGGCAGTGAATTAAATTCAGCAGACAGGAAGACCTCAGAGCAGGAAAAACGATGATTCAATATCCATCCAGCAGTTGGGAATAAGGACATCCATGAGAACTGACAGGCAGGGCAAGGCATTGTTACTGGGGCAAGTTACACTGACAAGGACTTTGGCAAAAAAAAAAAAAAATGACATAGAAGCCCTGAGCATGAGCAGATTCTATTGCAAAGTATGATCTTTCAGGGTTTGGAAGTGTAGCTGCCCTGTGAGGCAGATCACACAAGGCCAAACATGAAGAATGACTGTGCCCACTAGGTCTTTCTTAATGTTGGGTTAGCCAGTCTCCTGAGATTCCTCCACACCATGTCAAACCCAAGCCATTCTTTAGGTCCACTCAACCCTGAATTGACTTCCTATATACAAATACTATGCTGATTGCACAGCATCATAAATGGAAACATCTAGCTGGCTATTGTTGATGTTCTCTTTCATTAAACCCTTCCTCCCATGTTTCTAGTTTGATATTTTCTCAAGCTTTTTTTTTTCATCTACATGTTTCCATTCTTGTATGCATTCCCCCCAGGACATTTTTAACACCTTCAATTTCAGGACATGCCAGTCCCTGTGAGAGATAATGTATTTCAGGAGAGGAGAAAATTTGGCAAAACAATAAAGAAACTTGGTCTTAATGTTCATCTTCTAAATTTTGAATAGCCCACTTCTGAATTTCCTTCTTGCTCTATGACATTTGCAGAAATTAGTCAGTGTAAGACATTAGCTCTTAACCTAGGGCTAACAATGAGACTTTTTATAAACAAGTATTTATGTGGGAGTGTGTACATGCTATGTTTAGGACACATTTTATCAATCAGATGAATTCAGAATGCTCAAAGATAAATATTTCTAGAGAATTCAAAACCCTAAGATGCAAATTCAGTACTATGGCTGCTGTGTACTAGTTCAGCAATTAGTCCCTGACACCTTATAGCTCAGCATCCTGGGCTCTATAATAGAAATGTAATAGAGACTTTGCATACAACACTGGAATGTGAATGTGGATGCAATTTTGAAACTCAAAAATTCAGTAAAAGTGTTAGTTTTTCTTATTCTGCCAAATCTTTCAATTACATCAAAACAGAAGGTCTGAATCAAAAGTTAAATGAAACCAGTTCTGGCAGCAAAGGACATGCTGTTTTAGAAACACAGTACAAGTCCTTTACAATGTTAAAATCTTACCCAATTTCTCGTTAACTTTGTATACAACCACAGAGGGGAAAGAAGCATCGTGGCTCTTATCCAGGTTACTAAATCAATTATCCAGATATCAGGACAAATGCAATTACAAATTTTTGCTTCTTGGTTTCTAGCTGCACACTATGCTCTCTTTTGGCATGTAAACATTACTGAGGGTACAGACTTTGCATGCACACTGCCCCATGGAGAATAACTGTTTTAAGAGGTTTCTACAATTAGCTCTGTGTGGCATTGACTTTGTTACTGGCTCCAGTGACCGTCAGCTCCACTAAGGGAAGGAATGGTTCAATATTTTTGCTCCAACAAAAAAGAGCTTTGACCTAAGTAGAGCCCTAGGTGATTCTGGAATCTAAGGCCAGTGTGATCCCAGCTCGCAAAATAAACAATGAGCCAGAGAAATCAGGTCACACTTTATTACCAAGAGATTAACACCTTTTAATTGGTGAACACAACAAATAAAGAGATGGCAGCCTTCTAGAGAGCTCACTTCTGATTTGCTCACAAATTAAATGAGTTTGAGAAAATAAAATCCTTTCCTCGCTTTACTGAGAAGCTGTGGTTTTGATTAGAAAACAAAGGGCTACACCGGAAGATGTCAGAGACAGCACCAGAAGGAGCCTTCCAACCGATAAGAACTGAATTTATTAAGCAGTCCCCTTAAAAGCATGCGTAATTAAATGAAAATAGCTGTATTAGTTCAACATTAAGAAGAAAACTTCAATCTATGTAATGTTAAGAAAAGGAAAAGCACAGTTCCTCAGAAAGCAGATGAAAGACATGGGTTTGTGAAAATTATTTAATTTTGAATAATATATATGTCAATTCCATGCACCCTTCCACACATCTGCTTCTTTGCTTTTTTGTTTCAGTTCTACTCTGTCAACAAATCCAGAACACATAACTCAGATCATTGAAAATCATGTTTTCACTTCTGAAGGAAACTACCTAAAAATTATAGGTATTCAGCACAGCATTGAAGTTTAAGAGAACAACTGTGCTTGTTTCCATATTTTACAATGCAAACATGTCTGTCAAGGCAGTTGTGAAGTTCTAGACTCTGTTGGCAAATGAAAGAGTCTCCTTTGAAACCCAGATTCAATTTCATGTGACAAGTGACATGGTAGCAGGAAATGATATTGATGCATTATCATCAGCTAAGTCCATAGCTCAGTCTGGTTTCTCAGATTTTCCCTAATGTCCCTTTCCTGTTTTGCAATTCCATCCTGCAAATCACATTAGACCTCATTGTTTTGTCTCCTTAGATTCCTTTAGATTATGACACTGTCTTCGATCTTTTTTCTTTAATGGTCTTGGCGTATTTGTCAAGATCTTCAACCATGCTGTCTTTCCATTTTAGGCTGTTCTTTCATTTCATTCATGTGAATTTGCTCATGATTATGCTGGTGGCATGGGGTTTGAAGAGTAATACTTTTGAGACAAATACCGTCTACACCAAGTATGTATGCTATGAATAAGATTTACCAGTAACAGTGTTAATGTGGATCACCCCAGCTAGGCTGTGGTTATCAGATTTCTCCATGGTCAGCTTAGTCTTTTGCACTCCTCTTTCAAACTGCAGTTTTTAGAACTCACTACACCAGCACAGCATGTCTATAAAGAGTGGGAATGCTATTTCATCTCCTTGAAGGAGGTATACATATGTACATAATTTGGAATTCTTTTAAAATTAGATTTGTCTCCCACCTTCCACCTAGTTATATATTCAATCATTTATATCAGCATGGACTCCCAGATATTTATATTTTGGTTTTGGCTTAATACTGAATTATTCATTTTCTTCCTCAAATTCTTACAGTTTGATCCACAGGGAGTTTGGATACTCATCTGGCTCTTGTGTCCAGTTGACACACCTAATTTGGGATTTTATTTTATTTTGGTGTTTTGAATGTTTTTGATCATTTCCTTACTTCTGAGAACTATAAGACCTCCAAGGCTCATCTTGTATATTCCCTGCCCCACCCTGAATTCAGCATTTTCTTTAAGGATCCCCAGTTCTTTATACTGGAGAATGGTATTACTTCTCTTTATTTGGAAGTGTTCATTTCAACCACATTCTTCCAATCCCTGCATGTCATCCTAACCTTAGGAACCCAATTATTTCCTTTTGATTCTTTAATAATCTCTTTAGTGCCTTCAAAATCTGCCTTACAGCCACTGCTAAGATTGAACTTGTTCATAGGTTTGGAATGTGTCTCACCTTCCTGGTCTATTCCTATTGAAATTTACATTGTCCTTTCCAGGGCACCCATGAAGTTGAAAATAAAACGATACAGAGCTTCCAAAGAGCAGTGAGCTCAAATTACCTCTCAAGTGGCATATTAACTTTAATAAATGCTAGTACCATTTTGTCACTTTCCCAGACACATTCATGTTACAAGAACTATGTTAGCATCTGTGGCAGCAAATGGAGAGGAACAGCAGTTTAAAGGGAGGGGCGACTGCCCCCACCCCCAATCTGGGTACACTTTGGAGCAATTTACAATTCACACCAGATCGTCAGAGCATGCAAGACTAAGAGCTGGATTGTTGTGGGAACATATTTCCTCTGTGATTGGCAGTGACTTTTATTTTCCATCATGCTGGGAGGCTTTGAAGAAGACTCTTTCCTGATGAGTCCTCTGCAACCTCACACAGGGCTACATTACAAGGACCATAGGGGGAAAAAGTAAGCAGAACAACGTCCCACTCTCTGCACCTGCTGCTCACTTGCAGACACAACAGGCTTCCAAGGACAGAGCCTACTCCCTCTGTTTACCCTTCAGCCCACTAGGTCCTGCCTTATGCCCTAGTCTTCCAATTATCCCTCCTCTGGTACCTCTAAGAGAATCAGATGGATTCCTTTAATTTCATTCAAAGAGTCATTTGCAAAGGCTAAATAACCTGCCAGCACCCGTGGTTAACACTAGAGATGCAACGAAGGACAAGATACGCTCTCAATCCAGGGCAGGCACATCAGACTGGATAGAGTCAGTAGTGTAGAGGCTGCTATTTACATATTCTGTTATGTACATGGACTCTCCGGCTTTTACCTTTCTAAAAGTGTTCTTGATTCTACCCAAGGATGCTATTTTGTTATCTCTTAATTTCGCAAACAATATATAAATGCATCCTTTTTATAAAAATCAAAATATTATAGATGAATCCAAAGATCACTTTAATAGAGAATGGGCTGCTCTCTGTTCTCTATCCTAAACTTCTACCCTCCCGAGTCCTAAGGAAAACACTGACTTGACTTTTTGATCTATCTATCTTCCCACATTAAAGGTATATTAAAAAAAATAGGTGCTCAACTTCAGGGCTGTCTAATTCAAAGTAGTATAAGTGACAATCGCCACCTCATCTCTTCCTTCTTCTATTCTCATTCTCCTGTCACTTAGCCCAGGTTGGTGATAAAATTCCTGGCAGTGCTTTGAATATGGATGAGCCAAGATGGCTCAGGTTAAAACAAAATAATCAGGGCTGTAGAGATACATGAGGGCTGGCTACTGCACACAGAAGTCTTCATTAATTAATCCAGGATAGACCACGTCAAGGAAGCAGGCCAGGCGAATGAGCAAGGAAGCAGACAGCCCTTGCAGAGGGAAGTGCACAACCAGAGAAAGATATTCCAGCAGAAGTGGAGACATAGCCAAGGACAGCCAAGCTTCACAGCCCAGTGGGACTTTTAAAAGCAAGTCTATGCAAGCCCCCGGGGAAGCAGTGCATGATAGCATTATTCTTGAAGGAGTGTATTGTGATGACCACAACACCCTACCATAGCTAGCTACTGTACTCTCAGTCAGTGCCCAGACTAAAGTACCCACCAGAAATTCCCTGATGCTGCCTCTGAAAGACTCCAGGTTTTCCTTGGCAGCTGCTCTAAGCTGGTTTTCTGGCCTGGCCTAAGAGATCCCTCAGGGGCTCAGCAGACTGGGGAAAGAGTCATATTTGTGTGTATGTGTGAGCAAGAGGCAGCTCTACTTTTCCTGGAACATGGACATCAAATTTGGAAAATCATTCAGGTGCTTCTTTCATTGTTCCTGTATGTATATGACCTCCTCCCTCATAAAATCAAGATATCAATCCACTGGGGAAAAGAGTGAACTGGTTTGCTAGGAAATGATTGAATGAAGCCTGTTTAGGAAGGGAAGCACAGGGAAACTTGTGACCTTCAAACTCAAGTGCTGTGTGAACAGTAGAGAGAGCCAAGCATCACTGGGAATGGAGCGATGGTCTAATTCCCTGGCTCCCACTTCACACATTCAGGGAGGGCCAACTCACTGCACAGGGAGCTTTAAGTACAGGCCTAAGCAGGAAGGAAACAAGTAGAAGAAAATCTCTTTCTGACATGCTTATGAAGTACATAGTTGAAGGCAGAAAGCAAAATGGAAATGTAGGATGAAGAGAAAAGCTAGAGATTATTAGCCTCATTTTCTTTCCTATACTACTAATATTTACTATAGTTTTAGAGGTCAAACCAAAGCACAATAAAATTTTGGAAAGTTTATCTGAGTAACTAGCAGCTAGGAGTTGGGCAACACCAAATAGTCAGAGGTTTAGTGTTCTGATGGTGAAGCATCAGTGACAAGTGATTACTCCAAAGTGAAACCACAATGAAGACATTATTTAATCAGTTGTTGTATTTTGGTCTACTCAAGCAGGAAGTCCCTCCTTACAGGATGTTCAATTAGTTGGCTGTTTGTGATTGGTTGACCTTAATTTCTGTTTTGCATTTTTGTTGGCATTTATAAGAAAAAGTTCAAGTTAAGTTTCACTTATGTTTGCACAGCAAGCAAGGCTTAGGTTACTTATGAGGTCTAAATGGTTTTGTATGGCTGAGGGAATCATTAAGACCGATGTCCATTTTAATGAATACACAGAGAGAGGGACAGACAGAGATAGAGGCAGAGACAGAGAAAGAGAAAGACGGAGAGAGAGACTATACCTATTCATGTAGTGCTAGGTGGGGCTTTGCAGAGGTGGTTGGATCTAGAGTTCGTGACATGGGATGAAGGATGTGATACTGGGGTTGCCTCACAGTGCAGTGCCAGTCTGTCTCAGCCTGGGTGTGTGTGTATAGGACATAAGGGGAAAAAGCGAGTCGCTCCTCTTTGCTTGCTGGTTTGCTTCTTCACTATTTCACTGTCTTCTTCCCAGAATCAACGATTTCTTTCCTGCCGTGTCACCTTCCTTATAGGCAGCCAGCTATGAGCTTTGAAGCTCTGCTGTGAGCTAAATAAACCTTTCCTTCTTTAACTTTGTGTGTGGGTATTTTATCTCAGCAAAGAGAAAAGTAACTAAGATTCATATAAATGTGGTATTACCACAACATACATGAATATACATCTCTGTTAAGGTAGGATGGGGAGCTTCAGGTGGCCACAGAGCTGTGGGAAAGAAAGAAGGAGCCTCAGCTGGAGGCCAGAAGGAGAAAGTAGTGAAGATACAGTGGGGCAGGCAGATGGCACCAGTGAGCACAGAAAGGAGGCCAAGCCATTGCTGATAGACCACAGAGTTACAGGCATAGGCATCATGGTAAACTCACACACAGGGCACTGAGTCACAGGATGACATTTGTTAAGATACACTAAGCGACACTCAGGGCCACTCACCTGAGAGGCAGCATGAGATGGAGGTTCTCCTACTCCATCCTCTCCCTTTCCAGAAAGAAGGCTCCCCTATCCCTATCCTGACCTCCCCTAAACCTCTAAGGCAGCGGTTCTCAACCTGTGGGTTGCAACCCCGATGGGAGTAGAATGACCAAAACACAGGGGTCGCCTAAAGCCATTGGAAAATACATAATGCATAGCAGGTATTTACATTCCGAATCATAGCTGTAGCAAAATTACAGTTTTGAAGTAGCCACCAAAATTATTTTTTGGTTTGGGGTCACCGCAACACGAGGAACTGTACTGCAAGCTCACAGCATTAGAAAGGCTGCGAACCACCGCTCTAAGGACATCATATGGAGAGCCAAGAAGACAAGAGTAAAGACTCAGACTACTAAGAGAAACTCAGAAGACCCGGGAACAGCCTGAAGGTTGCTTAGGACAAAAGGAAGTACCTCCAGTGCTTGGAACTTTCCTGTTACCATAAGACTGGAGAAGACTGACTGCTGGCCTTTTTGTGTGGTTTCTGTCTACCCCAGCCTTGTAAAGACTCTGGACCGCACTACCTCCCTTCATCTATTCTCCTGGAACCAGAAGCAGAAATCATCTCTGGCTCTGCCTCCCTTGACATTGCTGTCTGTGTACACTCCACATGACAGGCATTTGGGTCTCCTGTCATGCTGAGGGTCCTGGACTGGCACTGAAGCCCTTTAGCATGGTTTGGCAGTAGTCAGGTCTTCAAAGTCTTCTATTGCAGAAAAAGAAGGCACCTCCAGCTTCTTCATAAGACTTCCATAAAGCTGCTGCTGATAGTGGAGAGGAATCAGCCTGGGTCGGCTCACCAGGAGAAGAAGCTGACCTCCTGGCCTGCCTCTCAGGGTCTGCCAAAGAGGTAGGATGCTTCTGCCTGAGCTAACTTGACAACCATGGGACAGGGTCATGGGGGGAACTCCACTCTGAGAGCCTGCTCCTCCACATCCGCCTCAAGCATGGAGAAGGAGGGGTGCCTAAGGCTCAAGTTTTTCCCAACACAGGAGCCAGCTCAGTCTGGCAACAAATATGCACTCCTGGGCTTAGACCACAGGTTCCAGAACTAAAGAATAGCAGATAAGCCCAGGCCTCTGTTGGGGGCTCTAAGCAGCATAAAGAGTCTAAGATTGTTCTGACTTCCCACAATATTCTCTCTTCAATAATGACTCCTATTTTCTTTTTCTTTCTTTCTTTCTTTCTTTCTTATTTATTTATTTATTTTGGTGGTACCAGGGATCAAACTCAGGACCTTGTACCTGCCAGGCAAGCACTTATTCCACTAAGCTATCTCCCTGGCCCTACTTTTAGTAAATAACCAAATGTCTTCTATCTCCATTTAAAAGGGTATGTGTCCAGTTTTGTATTAATATTCCTGATATACATTTTGGAACCTTTAATATATAAAATGGGAAGAAAACCCTAGTCCTGACTTCTCTTTCTGTTTCTCTCTGTCTTTCTGTCTCTGTCTGTCTGTCTGTCTGTCTCTCTCTGTCTTTCCAACTCTGTCTCTGTCTCTGTTTCTCTCTCTCTCTCTCTCTCTCTCTCTCTCTCTCTCTCACACACACACACACACACACACATCTTTTTGAGACAAGGTCTCAAACTGAATTCATTATTCAATTCAGGTTGGTCTTGAGGTCACTTTGTAGCCCAGGCTACACTTTTTACTAGCACACTTAAGTACTATATATGCTATACTTTGTTGCTCTCCCCCAAATTAAAAAAAAAAAACTGTGATAAATTTGACCTTATAAAGCTAACTTCTGATCTGTGCAATTAATTATAAAGAGGATGCAATGCAGATTGAAAGAATATAACTACAGACTGCATGTGTGATAAGTATCTGGCATTTAGAATGTACAAAGAACTCAAAATTCGACAGTAAAAGAAATCAAACAATCCAATTAAAAAATGAACAGTAAACACACAAATATTTCACTAAAAAGAGTATACAGAAAGCAAAGAAGCACATGAAAATGTGCTCAGTATTATTAGCTATTAGGGAAATGCAAACTGCAGCCACAAAGAGGTAGTGCTACTTTCACATCGCAATGCAATGAAGAATACTGACAGTGCCAAGTGCAAGATGAGGAGAGGCATGTTGCTGTGAATGCAAAATAGTATAACAAACTCTAGAAAAATTTCTCAATTGCATCTAGAAGTAAACATGCAATTGCCACATGATCCAGTGTTTGGACTCTCGGGCATTTATCCAATAGAACATAAGTTTACACACTTATATATGAATGTTCACAGCAGCTTCAGTTGTCAACACCCAACATTTGTGGAAAAAAAAAGAGAGAGAAAGAAAAAGGTAACTGCCTTTCAGTGTGAATAGCGAAGCAAGCACTAGTACATGAATATCCTAAAATACTTCTCAGCAATATGAAGGAACAAACTATTGATATGCAACAAGATCAGTGAATATGGAGGACATTAAGCTAAATAAAAAAGACAACTCCAAAGACTCATATACTGTGTTAGATTTTTGTTATTACAAGGAACTACAAGAGGTAATTAACTTAAAAAGAGAAAATGCTTAGCTAGCTTACAATTTGGAGATTCATATTCAAGACTGTGAAGCCCACAGGTGTGGCCTCTGAGGACGGCAGCAAGTGCCATTATTGAAGAGCATGTCATAGTCAGTGATCGTGTCACAAAGCAGGAAGCAGACAGAGAGAAAGGAAGAGACCAGGACTGGACGTTCCCCTTTGAGGACACACCCTCATGACTTGAGGGTCACCCACCAGGTGCCACTTCTTAAAGTTCCACAGCACCTTCCAGTGCCTCTACCTTGAGGGCCAAGATTTTTCATATGAATTTTAAGGGGCACTCATCCAAAATATAGTGCTGTTTGCATAATGCCTTTATAATGGCAAAATTATGGAGGGGAGAAGAAATTAATAGTTGCCACTGAGGTGAACTTGGTTGCAAAAGGGGAGCATGAGAGACCCTTCTGGTGATAGAAAAGTTATTTATCTCCACAGTGGTGATGATCTATGAACCTGCGCCTGATAGAAATTCACAGATCCAAACACATTGCCTGAGTGCTTGATGAAGAGTGGTGTAACCTGATGAATGTGGACTGGTTGTAGCAACGTTAACATTTTGCTTGTGATATTATACTGCAGTTTTGCTAGCTGTTATTATTTGAAGAAGCTTCTTAAAGGATATACAGGATTATACTGCCATAAAGTATAACAAAAGACCCAAATTTACTAAAAGAAAAGTGATGATAAGTTTTATTGAATAATAATGACTAAAAACACAGCATGGGGAAAACACCCAATGTATAAAAACAAAGTGAAATGTCCTGAAAATATTTTTGGAATTTAGTAACAGATCATGGACTAATTTTCTCAATATATGCAGACAAATAAGAGATGTGACTAGTTTGTTCATAGCAAAAGATAAAAAGGTTTAACTATTTTAGATGGAGATATGAATATCGATTATAAAAATACAAAGGAAAATTAAATCATTATAGTTTTTAACCTTATAGCATTTATTTATTTCCCTTCTTTTTGTTTGTTTGTTCAGTTGGTTGGTTTTTGTAGTGCTGGGGTTCAAACCCAGGACCTGAAGCATGCTAAGCAAGCACTCTACTTACCTGAGCCACATCATGGCTTTTTCCTGAGTATTCAGACTGACAGTAGCCAGAAGTTTGACGCATCAGAGTAGTGATTGTGTAGAGGAAGGCAGTTCTGGAGGCTGCTGGATGAAATCTAAGTAAAGTAGCAGTCTCTCAAAACTGCAAATGTACCATTTCCATTGACTCCACAATTGCACTGTGGGAAATTTATTTAACATATAAAGTTATCTTCATGCAAAAAGATAAACAGAAAAGATCGCATAAGGCAGCACGTGTTTGGACAGCAAGATAATACAATCAACCTACACACAAATCTGTTGGGGAGCAAATGCGTGATGGTACATCCATGCAGTGGAATATTAGGAAGTCATAAAATGTGCAAAGAAGCACTTTAGGGTTCCATATGAATAACTAGGAAGTAAGAAAAGCAAATTAGGACACGGTAATAACAAGCTACCATGTATAGACAATGGGGCCACATTTATCTTTGTCTTTGCTTCTGGATGCTTAAAGTACGACGGCAAGCATCTGGGCCACATGAGTGAGATCAGTGTGCCTTTCAATGGAGAACGTTTTCGTTGAGAAACAAAAGTGAAAAGGTCCTTAGGTTTTCTATGTGTAGCACATGTTGTCTTTTGGGTATTAATCTGGGTACCTGAATTATACATTCAAAAATATGTGGCTGGGCCGGGGATGTAGCTCAGTAATATTGCTCTTGCCACGCATATGTGAAGCTCTGGGTTTGATCCCCAGCACTACCTAAGTAAATATTTTTTTTTTTTTAAATGAGAGACACTGAGAAATCCTTTCCTGTATATAAATGCTCACCTCGCTGAGGCTTCTTGCTTTTCATGTCTCCTGCAGCCAGACAGGAACTAGAAACGGATGAAGCTTTGTGTGTGGCAGGCTGTAGGGATGATTGATGATGGTGCTACCAGTGAGAGCTGCGTGGGAAGGGGTAGAGTGGTCCTTCCACATGAAGTGATGCTGTGAGGATGCCTGGTGTCTTCTGAAAACACCTTGCTCAGTAAACCTTCCACCATAACTATATTGCCAAGAAAACATGAAACATCTCTTTTTCTCTCCCTCCAATTACTCCTGTATGATCCAATTTCACTAAGTATGTTTCTGAGACATTGTCTATTAATTTCTTTTCAATGATGAAGCAGGCAGGCATCTCCAATAGGAATGTTTTCAGACTTCCAGGCTTTCTTTGTCAACTTTTAACTCCCCTATGTCTGGACCAGGAATTGCTACAGGTCCAGAGGAAAGCCTACATCTTGCAATTGAGGTTTTTTTTTTTTTTTTTTGTCTTTTTTGAGACAGGGTCTCACTATGCAGTTCAGGCTGGCCTTGAGCTCACTTTTGTAGCCCAGGCTGGTCTCGGACTCACACCGATCCTCCTGCCTCAGCCTCCCGAGTGCTGGGATTACAGGCGTGCGCCACCACTCCCGGCTGCAATTGAGGTTTGACCTGGTACTTTTATTACTAAGAAGAGTGTGTTGGTTTCTTCCTTTTTATTGCTGGGACAAAACTACACAACACCCAAAGGTAAGGGAGAAACGTTTATTTAGCTTACAGTTTGTGGAGGTTTTAGTCTGGTATCAGCTGGCTCCAAAACACAATGGCATGACCCAAGGTCTGCACTTCAAGGCAGCATAAGACAGCAAAAGCATCAAGAATAAAAATGGGGAGAGTGAGTCTCCTTCCCTTATGTTGTAAGGAAGCTACCTATCCTCTTACAACAGATGTAGCACTAATATCATATGGGTTTCCTCCTCTTGCACAGGCCCAGCGTGTTCATAAAGTGAGGACCCTGCTCCCCACCCAGTCACTTAGTTAAACTTCTAAACTTCTCAAGTTGACACAGTTTATCAGCCATTATAAAGAGTAAGGGTAATTCCAAGCCAACAGCTTACCATTACATAGTCTGCATGCTCCTTTCTTTGCTATCTTTCTTCTTCTCAGGAATGTGAAGCTTCTTGGCTAGATGCAACTCCCTCCTGGGTTACATCCTGTTCTATCTGCTGCTTTCATCTGTAAATGCAGTTCCTAAGAAGATAGTAAAGGGAGGTCACTGGACTCCCTTCCAACGCCAACAAGGATAGCTGGGTAGAAAGTTATTTGTATCTCCTTCATATACATAAACCTATGATTCCACCTCTTTATTCTGTCTTATTCTTTAAGGTGTTACGCAATTACTATGTCAGAAACAAGAAGCTGCAATATTCACAGACATGTTCACAGGCAACAGAATCAAATCTGGCCCCAGAGATCCGTAGAAAGTTATGTGTGTATGAGCAATAGGATTAGATACTCAAATCATACTAGAATTTCAGTTCATTTGCCTAATATATTTGAAAATTACTAAATTTATTGCAAACTAAGATTTAGGAGGCTCAGTTTTCAGGTTGACAGATTAGCATTTACCTGCACATATTTTACTATTTTGCATAATAAATTCCTCCCCATAGTACACAAGCATTTCTGTGTACAACAAAACCAATCCATCTTTCAACCCCTCCTGTTAGCATCATAGAAATGCCATTGGTTCAGGAGATGTATATTCTTTTCCAAAGAATCTCCTGGAATGCGACTGGGACTTTCATTTCAGCCGTTATCAACTGTTTATTATCTTGCTTCCAAAATTCTCATTCATAAAAGAAAATTAGGAAGAGAAAAATTGAGTCACAGGAAAGAACACAGTGCTGATGAAATGGATACTCCCCATTCAGGTTAACTAGTCACATCATCTAGTGTTGCAAAACAGAGAAAAAGAGAATTAAAATGGGTTTTAACAATAGAGAAAAAACACTGACTCATTTGCCTAAAAAATCCACAGGCAGTCTTAGCTTTAGATTTTTTTTTTTGACCCATACTGCACAGTTGAATAATGTCACTATATGCAGTTTTCTTCTCCAAGTTTGGCTTCTCCTTTTATTAAAAAATGGCAGAAATTTCAAAGGCTAAGCAGTGTCAGCAAGAGAAGCCAGCCATATCTTTCTCAGCAAAAATCCTAAGTATTACTCAACCTGGATTGACTAAGCTCAGATGCCCAACGTTGAGCACTGGCCAAGCAAGTGGACCCACAGATTGGTTTTATGCCACACCTCTAGCACTAGGGTGGAATTAGCTTTCCTGGAACAATCTGCCTTTCCAACAAAAGTTGGCACTCTTTGGAAGAGAATATCGGCTGGAAGATATAGGTAGAAGGTAAGCAAGAAAGCTAGCAAAATATTTCCCACTGCAACGGAGGTGAATTTGAACTGGAGAAAAATCTGAATCATGCAAGATTTTTTCAAGCTACATATTCTGTTAATCCTATACTGCCGTTTTATTTCTTCCACTTAGGTGCAGTAACTTAATTTAGCTCGCTAAGTACTGACAGGCACCCCCTGAATGAAGATATGATTGATTGGCATGGTGATACACTAGGGTCAAGATTTAGTTTTCGGCATGTAGAGAGCCAATTAGCCTCTCAATTACATGTACTCATGCTGATTTTTTTTTTTTTTTTTTAAACCAGGGACTTTGAAAGAGTTTTTTCTTTGAAGGCAGGAACTCCCAACCATTTGTGAAAGGTAGCTTACTTTGTGTGTTTCCAAGCTTGAGGTCACAGAGGTGGGAGTGGAAGCCCCTGGCAATTAGAGCCTTGAGTGGAGGAAGAAAGAGGCCTACCATTTACAACCCTTCTTATTTGGGAAACTGAGCAAAACAAGGAATGTTCCTTGGGAAGTTAGGTAACGCAGGGCAAGGGCTAAGAAAGCCAGTGATGGAGACTGGATAAGAACAACAGGGCAGTGTTTATACCAGGTAAGTATCTGACAGTTTTCTGAGCATGAACAGCCAGCCGTCTTCAGCAATAGAAACATGATCATGTGAGGCATTTGTAGTGTTGTGTACATGGGAAATTTTACCTTGAATATAGCAACAAAGAGATAGTACTCAGCTGGAATGACTGAACATTCCTGCCTGAGGAGAACTTCGATGACTTTACAATTAAGGCCTGAGCAGAAATCGCAAGGATGTATCTGAGTCTCCTTCTGACGCTAGCAGGCAGAGCTAATCAATCAATACTTGCTGAAGGCCGGCGGGATAGCTCAGCCAACTACAGCTCCAGCTTACAAAGAGTGCTGCAGCCAGTTTGATCCCAGGAGCGCAGCGCTGGCCCCGCCCATGGGGTTCGCTGAGGGGGCGATTGAGACTGGGTGTGGTTGCGCTTGCCTGTAATCCCAGCATTTGGGAGGCTGAAAACAGAAGAATTACTGCAAGTCCGATTTATGTAGTGAGACTCTGTGGACCCTGTACTAAAATACAATCAATCAATCAATCAATCAATCAATCAATCAATACTTGCTTTTCTAGTAACCCAGAAATGACTTCGTGATTTTTTTCTTTGCATTAGCACATTTTTTTTTTTCTTTTTTGAGAAGAGATCTCATCACCACAACTCAGACTGGCCTTGAATTCACTATGTAGCCTAGGGTGGCCTGCAATCCACAGCAATCCTCCTGCCTCTGCTTTCCCAGTGCTGGGATCACTAGTACATGATTTTTATTAAAATTGATTTTGTTGGTATGCTTTAGATATACACAATGATAATATTCACTGTAGGGAATTTGTAACTATACAGGAGGTACCTGGGCTCTTGCCTCACACTCCCCTCCGCTTCCTTCAACTCCATCCCCTGCTTTATTTACAAAAGCATTATTTCTTCCTCCTGTTCTCTCTTTTAAAAATTTCCTCCTTTCACGTGCCCCCCACCCCCAGCTCCCCTTCCCATGTGCACATTTTCTCCCTATTGCACAATATCTAGTACACATTTTGGTCCTTATTTACCCTTTCTGTTTCTCATTAGCACAAAAATAATGTGATATTCAAGCATGTGTGTCCATTCACTTACGAGTGTGGTCTCAAGGTAAATCCAACTACCTAGCATGGCTCACGGGTAGCTTTCTTCATGGGATTGCAGTATTCTGACCATTTTCTACATCCATTCGTTTTCTTCATCCATTCATGGATTCACTTTTGGGCTGTTTCCAAGACTTAGCTGTTGCCAGTTGTACCACTGAAAGCATGGGTGCTTAGAGATCACGTGGTAGGACGCTTTATTTCTTTTGGTAAGACTGAGAAAAGGAGCTCGCCAGGTCACATGGCCCCTCTCATCTTAGTCTTGTTGAGGAATCTTCACAGAGGCTTGCACAGTGGCTACACCCAGTTGGCTGTTACCAAGCAGTATTGGTATGTGCTTGTCAGCCATGCTCACGTTCTCTTCCCTTTCCCCCTCTCTCCTCACCCCTTCACTGATCTCTCAGTCTCCTTTCCTTTCAGTACACATTGCAAATGCACACTGTCTGAACTTCTTATGGAGAGTTGGTGCAGGTACCTAAAACATCTAATTCACTTTCTGCAACCACTTTTCCTACCTTCCCTCCATCACTTCATCCCCTTTCCCTTTGAAAACAATCTCCCTACTTCCTTTATTTATCTTTTATTTTGTACCTTATTTATATTTTTAGATCTCTTGCACTGCAGAGTCATGTGATATTTAAGCTTGTATGTCTGACTTATTTTGTCTACCGTTGCAGTCTTAAAGTACATCAATTTTCTTACAAATGACTCAAGTTATCTTTCTTTATGACAGAGCAGTAATTCATTGTGTATATATACCACATTTTTATCCATTCATCTTTTGATAAAAATGCAGGCCACTTCCAAGATTATAAACTGTGCTGCTATAAATATGGATGTGTATGTGTCACTCTAGCACTATGTGTTCAATTGTTTCAGGAAGAATTAAAGGGGAAATAACTGGGATGAATGGGACTTCTATTTTTGATTTTCTTGAGGAATGTAGA
The DNA here is from genome assembly GCA_004027025.1 of Myocastor coypus. NCBI lineage: Eukaryota > Metazoa > Chordata > Mammalia > Rodentia > Myocastoridae > Myocastor > Myocastor coypus. Next base: position 37,165 of record PVJA010006076.1, read on the forward strand.
ACAATGTAGAAGGGTTCTTTTCTTCCACAGACTCCCAGCATTTGTTAATATTTGATTTCTTGATGATAGCCGTGCTTTCTGGGTAAAATGGAAACTCAGTGTCTGTTATTTTCATTTACATTCATTTACATTTCTGTAGTTGTCAGTGATCCTGGACATTCTTCACATTTTTATTGGCCATTTGTACTTCTGTGTAGTGTCTGTTCATTTCACTTGCCCATTTTTAATTGGCTCTTTTATTTTGTAGTGCATTTAAATATTTTTTAGTTCTTTATATGTTCTAGACAATCTCTTTTGACAAAGTTTTCCAAGTGATCAGACTTGGAAACAGAAATAAAACCATCTTTGCATAATACAGTTTAGCTGGTCTTTCACCATTTTATTTTCTGGTATGTTTCTCCCAAGGACCCCATACATTGGGGTTCATTCATTTTCTAGGCTGGACTAAAACTCCTCATGAGTCTTCTCCTTTAGGTAATCATCTCTGCCTATGGCTCTCAGGTGCTTCTCCAAGCATCATTTTTAAGCACACCAACCCATCCCCAAATCTCTCACTATTTTGTTATCTGGGACTGCCAGAGAGGTGTAACTTCGCCCTGCTTTTGGTTATCAGTTATTTATTCCTGTTTTAGAAGACTCAATCATAATAGAATAGGATGCAAATGTACAATCTCTCACAGGTTTCTTACTTTTAGTTCTTCCTCTTAAATAAATATACCTAGTTTTCCAAATTAACTTAATATGTGCTGTGTCTAAGAAAACACTTCCTGAATGGGGGGATTCTTGTTAAAAATGCTATCTCTGGGCCCCACTCTGAAACCACTTAATTCTTGATCTGATTTTTAATTGATTTTTTTCAAGGTCATACATAAACCTTCAAGAAGTCAACAATAAGTGGTATGGGAAACAGCGAGAGGGTTGGAAGAAAATGGTGAGCCTACCCAGACAGAAGGAATCTTAAAAGGTTTTAACAAGCCAATCTCCTGAGCTCTATTGATTTTTTTGGTGGGGCTATGTCTGATCCCTCTTAAGCCATCACTGACTTGTATCTTGTAATTCTTCCCTTCAAAAGTCAGACAAGAACATGGTCAGATTAAGAACTAGCGTAATGAAATGTTTGTGTGGAACATCAGCCCAAAAGGGCCACTCAAACATCACTGAAAATAAAACAAGGACGGGGATATTGTATCTATCAGAGTGCTTTTAGCCAGAGAGATGATGTGATTTGAAAGGAATTGTAATGATCCATGGTATTTCAGGAAGATAGATGGGATGCCCTGAACTGTAAGTCTTCAGCACGCAGTGCTTTAGGCTCAGGTGAAAGCTGGGTGTTCTAAGCAATAGACAAGGGTAGCACTCATCCGCCTATGGCTGTTCCTGAGAGTTTAATCACCTGGATATTCAGTTCCCCTCACATTTAAATAGATCATGGTCGAATTACATCAGTGTTTGGACACAGCAAAAAATGAATGTTTAGTATTGTGAATGAAATCCAGAGACTTCACACAAAGCTACATGCCCCGTCCTTTATATTTTGATTTTTATTTTCAAACAGGTTTTTACTAAGTTACCCAGGCAAGACTTGAATTTGTGATCCTCATGCCTCAGGCTCTCAAGCCCTCAAAGGATAATTGTGCCCCCATGTCTGGGTAGGGCACCACATTCTTAACCTGTCCGAATTCTGAATACTCCAGTCCAGGTTGTGAAAACTGATCGATTCCATGATTTTATATTTTCTGTTGAACAGTTTTCTACTAGGTCCCCATCCCTCTCCCTCAAAACTCACTTTAGAGACCACAGGATTCATGTATTAAAAATAGAAAGGGAACCCAATTAAGACCCTAAATTCTCAAATAAGAGCTATTTGCATCTCTGAGGAAACTTCTGACAAGCATGACAAGCAGCCAGAGCTAATAAAAGTCTTCTTGTTTGACACAGAAAAGTCATCCCAGGCCACTCACTGGTTTCTCTTTCCTTTTTAGTATCTTTGAACCCTAGCATCCAACCTGGAGTGGACCTTTGTCTAATTTCTTTCAACTCTGAACATTTATCTCACCTCCTCAACCTATTCATACAAGAAGATAGCTATTAATTGGCACTTTCTTCATTCCATCCAATGGACTGTAGCATAAAACACAAAGCTCTTCAAATTCGAACAAAGTTTGAGAACTTCTAAAGTTTTCATGCTGGGTATAAAGTCTTGTGTCATTATTTTTCTCATTCTCTGATATGGGTCCCTATGTCACTCAAGCCAGAATATGACACATGAGACCAAATTTTGACAGTCCTAGGGAATTTATTGCTCTTCCTTGGCGGTACTCATTTTGACATACATTTGCATGAATTTTCTCCAGATGATTTTTTTGTAGAATATTAGTAGGTGCCACATTATTATCTTACAAGTATTAAAACTATCTCAAACACAAGATAAGCCTTGTTATCATTATGTTTTACTTAGGAGCTTAGTGGTTTTCTGGCTTGAGATGGCAGCCTAAATATTTACTGCTACTTCTATTTCCTCTCACATTGAAATCACATACAACACACACACACACACACACACACACACACACACACACACACACCACTTCTGCCACCAGCACCACATTACAGAAGAGAAAAAAGAAATACATACCATTAATAATTTTCAAGTTTTTAAGGATCTATGGAGAGCATGAGATTTTACCGAAGTATAAGAGAGCATCCAGCAGAAATCACAATCTAAGGCACATATGGGTCCTTATAGAGCAAATGAAAGCAGGTTCAAGTTGGAATGTTCAAACACAAAAAAGAACTTAGAAATCACCTTCAAGGTTTTTACTGAAGAACTGTATCTTATAAAGCTTATTATTAGTGGGTTCTTGTTCCTTAACCAGAGTGGCTGAGAACTACAGATTTTTTGCTTCAGAAAGTAATTTGAGTACCACTATATAAATTAGTTACCTGTTGGTACACAAAAGATATGTGGTAAAATTTGGCTTTATAACAGATCCCTCTAAACTATAACTGGCTCAAGGTAATTGTTTATACTTTCTTTTGCATCTGCTGGTGTTGGTTTGATGGTTTACTTATTCATCTCAGTAGATGAGTTGAAGCTAGAGGAACCATCTGAAGTTTTTTGTTTTGTTTTGTTTCTAATTCACAATTCCCGGTGTCTGGATGCAAGATATCCAAGTGGTTAAGACATCTGAGGTCTGGCCAGGTGTCTGTCCCTCTGTACATACCCTTCATGTGGTTGTCTGGTATTCCTCACACTATGGTGGTTTACAGGTGGTTGCACTTTTACATGCTGCCTGACTTTCTTCAGATCAAATATTACCAAGGCAAAGAGTAAGAGTTAACCCAAGCCCAGAAACAGCAGCACCACTTCTGCTATATTCTGAAGATCAAAGCAGTCACAGAGCCCTAAGTGACTGAAAGAGAGGGGATCAATGCCACCTTTTTATAGGAGAAGTAAATATATATATATATATATATATATATATATATATATATATATATATATATATATTTGCATGATCTTTTATCTACCCTAAGGGAGCTCCAGGTGATAGTAGTGGAAAATGCAAGAGAAACAGCAACATCACCTCCTAGAGGGCTGTGCACTGGGCATCCAGCCTGTTACCCTATTCTTGGTCCCAAACATTACCATAGGACCCATGTCATTACATTACTGACAGAGGTCAATTTGGTTCTTCTATTTAAAGACCAAGTTTTAAAAGAAACAAAAGAGTTAAGGAACTACACATCAGTTATTTACACATATCAATTTTTTTTAAAAAAATGCATTTATAAAGAAACATGCAAGCCAATAAAAAGGAAATATGGAATAGAAATAGAAGGATCAGTGTAACAATACATAATCCTAGAAGGAAAAAAAATGTTCTTCAGGAAGATGGCTGCTTAAAGTGTTCATATTTTTGTCTATAAGTTTGAGAAGATACTGTAACCACAAGTCAAAAGTAAAGTCCTTTGAAAAGATATCAAGCAGAAAATAAGAAAGAGTTTTAACTTTTAATTAAGCTAATGCAAGATAAAATATTTCACTGGATAGGTTGAATAATAAAGTGGACAAAGAAGATGATCAAGTTATTGATCTGGAAAATAAGGGCAATGAAATCTCTCAGAATGTAGGGCAAAGGGTAAGTAAAACATGTAAGTGAAAAGCAGTGACACAGTAACAAAGCCCAGAGGCCTACAAGCACTCTAATAGACTTCTTTCATAAAAACAGAGGATAACATTTTAAAACAATTGATTTAAAATTATAAAAAAAAATCTTAAAGGTAAAAACATAATTTAAAGATAAAACTTGGAATATAAAAATACAAACAATACATTTAAAGAATGAAATAAATTTTAAAAGTAGAATGCACAATTATCTTAGCTGATGGTAGATGTGACTCTTGAGTATCTGCTAATTATGGAGAAGAACTAATGAGAAAATAGCTCATCTAGATCCATCCTGCTGACATTTCCTAGCTTCAGGATGAACATAGCAGCCTTAAATTCTGGAGCTAAAACAAGGAAGTAATTTACAGAGAAAAATAAGGAGATTGGCATCCACTTCGTGTCTGCAACACTGAGCTCTACATAGAAAAGCAGCATATTTCAACTTCCAGTGGAAATTATTTTGAATCTAAAACTTTACACCCTGTTGTGCTAACAAAATGTGGGGAAGAAGGATGAAAGAAAAGGGGGGAGGTAAAAGAAAGGCAGAAGAAAGAAAGTGAAAGAAAAGAAAGAAAAAATAAGAAAGAAAGAAAGATGAAAGAAGGAAGGAAGGAAGGAAGAAGAGAAGAGAAGAGAAGAGAAGAGAAGAGAAGAGAAGAGAAGAGAAGAGAAGAGAAGAGAAGAGAAGAGAAGAGAAGAGAAGAGAAGAGTAGAGAAGAGCAGGGAGAGAGAGAGAAAAGTCAGTAAAATATCTTTACAGACAAGTAAGTTTCCAGCAAGTATGTCACCTATGTTTCCATATCTAAAGGACCAGTTTGCCCAGTTTGTCTCATAAAATTTAGAACAAAAGCAGCAGTTAGGCTGGCCTAAATACACGGAGTAGAATCAATTGAATATCATTGATATTAAGTTAAGGAAGCAAGCAAGATAATGGAGATTACCTTGGAGTACAGTGCTTAGGAATGATAAGAGAAAAAATTGATTTGTATGATTACTCAAACTTTTAATAGTTTTCAGTAACAAAAATAGAATAAGTGGAATTAAGGTAAAAGAACCAGGAAACATTGCTTTTATATCATGTATGATGAAGAGTGAAAAAAATCAATATAAAGTGTTTCCATAAAACAATTTAAAAGCTAAAAATAGAAAAAACTAGTGTATCAGAAAAGGCAAGCTACAAAAGAAAGACATGGAAGTAGATTAAAAACGGCATTCTTAGGGCTTCCCCAAAAGGCTGTGCTCCCCCCCTCCCGAATCTCAGCACTGGCAGATGAACTCTTCTCTCTCAGGCTCTTGGAACTATGTGTACCAGGACTGGAGGAAGATCCTGCACATATCTGTGGTGCCATGTGGGAGTCAAGGGATTATTGAATGGGCAGGGATGTTTTTCAATAGCTGTCACATATATCACACATTGGGGAAAGAAGAGTTTGATAATGTAGAATTTGTAGGACATTTACTTTTGCTAAGCCTGCGTGTTTATTAATGATCACATATGCTCCTCACATCCCAGTGACATAATTATCAAGACTTTTAAACACACAGTTTGCTAAGAAGCTGGAACTCTGTCTGTTTCAATTGTTCATCAGGGTCTTCAGCCATGTTCCGTTGAATCTTCTTCCTATCTTCTGAACCATGGCTTGGGAAAACTGCAAATCTTTGTCTCATAGTTAGAGATCCAAGCAAGATTCAAAGTTTTGATCAAATACTGTATTTTCAATCCTCAATATTCTTCATCATCAGTGTTGAACACTGTGTTAGTCAACTTTGTGGTGCTATGACAAAATAATAGAGACAATAAACTTGTAAATAAGAAAGGTTTATTGTGTTTTCTAGTTCCAAAGTTTTCAGTTCATGATCACGTGGCCTTGTTCCTTTGATTTTCAGTGAGGCAGAACATCATGGTAGGGAGTGTGGTGGAGCAAAGTAGCTTACCTCATGCAAGTCAGAAGCTGGGAGAAATCCTCATATCTTCTTCAAGGGCATGCTCCCAGCAACTTATTTTCTTCTACTAAGCTTCACTTCCTAAGGTACTACCATCTCCCAACAATGCCACCAGCTGGGAGGCCAAACATTGAGCACATATTTGGGGGGGGGGCATTTCAGAGCCAAATAATAATTCCTCTCCTACTTGCTTAAAAGGAGAACCTCTACTTTTACTCCACCCATTGGAAGATGGTATGGGACCATGGTCTCATTCTGGCTTTCTTCTCCTCACTACATTTCTGGGTGTCAATCTTCTGTGTGGACAAGGAAGAGTAAGAGGGACACAGGAGATGATACCATCTAACTGTCAGTCCTCCAGAGACAATGTGAAGCTTCAATGTAGCACCCTCATCTCCCTTGGGGCTTTCCTATCATACATGGCCTACCCTGCTCCTTAGGAGTACTTCCCTCTGTCTGGCAAACCGATGGGAACACCTCCAACTCCCAACCACTCTTCTTACTACGATAATCCTTCATGTCATACACTGGGGATGCCCATGCTGTTCTTTCCACTCTTGGCCCGTCCTGGGGACCTTGGGATACTCTTCACCCAGACTCTCATTTGTTCTTGTTATCCACTGAAGATTTCTTCTATCAATTCTTTGCCTTTAGAAATCTCCAGAGAAGGGGTATTCTTAGTGTCTCAGGTCATTTCAAGGTTTCGGTCGGGTGCTCCTAAGACATCACATGGTGACATGCAGTGAAAGCAGTGCTATGGTGGCCTACATGTCGCTCCAGAGAGCCATGGCCATTTCTCCCTTAATCAGGGACTTGAAACTTCTTCTTTGCTCTTAGAACTTTCCCTTGCCTCTCAGTGTTTGAAGGGTGGAGTAATCAACATAAACGTACCCTTGGAGAGTGACTGTGCCCCAGTAACACTGTGCAGATATTGACATCCAATGGTTCAACTTACAAAAAAAAAAGGTTGAACTTAAGATATTTTTACTTTACAATAGTGTGAAAGCATTATGCTTTTAGTACACTTCAAAATTTGAATTTGACCTTTTTCTAGGCTAGTAACATGTGGTATGCTACTCTCTCATAGTGCTTGGTTGCAGTAAACTACAGCTCCCACTCTGGTACAGAATCTTGAGAGAGGCAATAGTCCCTCTACTATGCACTACATGGTCAACCTATAGGGTTTGATAGGATAGGTATAGTCAGTGCATTTATATTTACCAATAATTTTAGTTTAAAACAGGTCTACTTCAACACAACTCCCCTGCATACCAGGGAACAACTGTGCTTCCAACCTTCCTACCCATCCTCCCTGGCTCTGTACACACTTGTCGCGCGCCCTCCCGGCCGGCAGGAAGACACACAACAGGATTCAGCGGCAAACAAGCTTTAATCGTTCCCTAGGCAGTTCGCCCCGAGGAGAGACCTCTTTGTGGCCGCCAGCCGCGGATCCCTCTCGTGTCTCTCCCCGATTGCTTCTTCCCGATTCTCTCTCTCGCCCGCGGCGGGAGCTCACAATATATACTACCTCGTGGTCCAATCAGGATGGGGCAACACACGCAACCTTATTGGCTGTAATCTCTTAAGCGCGAGTTTACATCATAGCAGGCGGGACTACAAGGTTTGCGGAAGCAGGATGTGGCCTCCATCTTGGCCAGCTCGATGGGAGGGGTAAATTTAGCTCAGGCTTCGAGCGAACAGCAGGCCTCGTCCACCTGCTCTGCGCAACTAGGCCCTATTATTCTGAGGGTTATATGGTGCCGGCTCCCCACACACACTGATGAATAAGAGCATCCCAGCTTTTGCCTTTGCCTGAAAATTTCCAAGCCAAAGAACCTCAGACCATGCCCTACTTGGAAGTCCTAAATCACAGCCACCTCTTGGTTTGCAGGGGATTTCTAATATGGGCTGTGGTGCTGAGAAAAAGAAAAGCCACACCCACATCCTGAAAGGTCAGAATATTTTCTCGAGAACAGCCATTCATATATATATATATATATATATATATATATATATATATATATATATATATACACACACACACACACACACACACACATATGTAAAATGGTTCCAGTCATTTTTTTTGCATCTCTCCACATTTGCAAAAAAACAAGAGCATTCATTAACATATGACTTGATGCAAAAACATAAATAGAATTCATGACAAAAGTTTAACCTTTAAAGGGTTTGTATTTAAAAGCTCTGAGAAAGCAAGTCATTATTTTATTGATGCATTTTCTCTACTGACTCTCAAAACCTGCAGGTGTTAAATTAGCTGCACAAGAATTTCTCTGAGCTTTGAAATCTGCAGCAGAAACATGCTAATGAGAATTAAAGGAAATTAATGTGAGAGGGTCCAGGAGGCCAGAAAAGAAGTTCAGCACAGCTTCCTGTGTGGAAAATGCTCAGAAAAGATGCTTTAATTTACCACAACCCAGGAGCTTATAAGTAAAGCAAAAACAAACAAAGAAACCTAGGAAATCTATACCCTAAGCCATTCTTTCCTTCTAACAAAGGTGAAGCATATGTTGAAGGTAATATTAGTGCCAAATTAGTTATTGCCAAAATAATAACAAATCTCCCAAAATACAATGAACAATGAAACACCATCATTCCTATGTCCTCCTGACTGAGCAACAAGAAGACTGGCACCGATGCTAAGGCTGACTGTGACACTATTATTATATAAACTCTGACTTCAGCAGGAAAGATGAGTACAACATGACGTCTTTAATAGGCAAAGGGATTACAGTTTGCCTGGTTCAAATTTTTCATCCCATACATTAATGGAATTGAAGCACAGAGAGAATAAGATGCATAAAAACAAGAATTATAGAAACAAACCTAAGGTCAGTGTCGGGACTTGAATTTATGCCTAGATAGCAATTTGCTAAGCCCTAGTGATGGTGACAGACATTGCCAGAGATATTAACACTGATTCTGAGCCCAAGAAGGTTATGGTTGTATCAAGGCTAACCAGAAGCTCACAATTTATGTCTTTAATTATATTCCACTTAATTAGGTATGGCCCACACGTATCGAACACCTATTCTGCTAGGCACAGTAGGCACAGTCACTAACATCAAAGAATTCATGATTTACTGAAAGAGACAAATGACCAGTATGGAACTAAATAAGCATAAGCTAAGGTAATAAGAGCAGATCAGAGTGATAAAAACAAGGACAGAGGAACAATTAATCCTGCCTCAGGCACAGGAGAGTGGAGAGGCATTAAAAATCAGTGGAGAAGAAAGCTTAGGTGTTTATCAAGAAAAAAAAAAAAAAAAAATTGAGGCCAGCCTGAGAGCTCAGGGGATTAAAGTGACTACTTAGGCAGGCTCAGGGAAGGGGAGGTGGGGAGGTGGGGATGGGGGGGGTGTCAACCCACACCTAACTGAGCTGACTCCACTCCAGGGGCAAGCTGAAAGTGTAATCCCAGCACTTTGGAGGCTGAAAACTGGAGGATCACTACAAGACCCATCTATGTAGTCAGACCCTCTAGACCCTATACTAAATACATTAAAAAAGAAAGAAAGAAGAGAAGAGAAGAGAAGAGAAGAGAAGAGAAGAGAAGAGAAGAGAAGAGAAGAGAAGAGAAGAGAAGAGAAGAGAAGAGAAGAGAAGAGAAGAGAAGAGAAGAGAAATTGAATGGTGGAAAATCCTGAACAACAATACTTTTCTGAAAGTGCACAGTGATACCGGGGACTGAGCATTCTGGTGAGCTTGACTGACGGAGGGGCTGGCAACGCTGCTAGAGTGGAGCTAGGCTGGTAACCCTCATGCACCACACAGAAGATGTTGTTCTCTATCTTGCCCATGATGAATGATGGGAGAGTTTACAGTAAGCAAGACTGAATCAAATTTCTGTTTTAAAAAAATGATTCTGTTCATTATTTAGAAGATAGATACCTAAGGGAGGGTAGAGACTCTAAAGGCAGGAAGAGCCAGGAAATGTTCACTATGGCAGTGACACAAGCACTGAGCTGCCCTCCCTCCTTACCTGTCCGTTGTCAACCAGTGGTGTGTTCCTGAATATCAAAGTTGTTTTTACTTCTGCCTTGTTCTCAGCCTCCTGCTATTATGTAACTGGGTTCTTGTCCTCAAGATCTTGTCCTTCAGGTTTTGTTCAGGCTGACGTATGACCATCGCCACCTAAATTCCAGTATTGAAGTCCTAGCCCCCACATACATCAGAATGTGACAATTTGACCATAGAGTTTCCCCCCCGACCATAGTTCTAAAGATTCAACTGAATGCCTCATGCACGCTAGTTAGCCACTCTAACACTGAGTGATATCTCCAGCACAGTTTACAATTTGAGACAGATCCTGCTAAGTTGCCAGGGATGGCAACAAATATTCAAACAGAGAAAGTGCCAGGTAGAGATGATGACAGCAATCAGGGTGGACTCTTCGAGCCAAGAAGCATCAAAGATCACCAGAAAGCACTAAAAGTTAGGAGAGAGTCAGGGAAGAGATTCTCCCTCTTGGTTCTCAGAAGAAACCAACATGGCTGCTCCTTCCTTTTTTTTCCAAAGTAATGTATGTTCCATAAAAGTGGGATTTTCTCTTTGAGCCTTTATTGTATCTAGCAATGTCAGATTATTCTAAATGTTTTATGGTATGAATGAAAAACTAAATGATTGTCAGTCTTGACGTTAAGGTTAATTCTAATGTCAAAGATAACTCAAATGTTATTGTTTATCCTCATTGGATGGGGTCCATTTAGGAGGCCTGCCTTCCCCAACAGAGTCTTTTGAGCTGGTGTCTCAATAACTCTTCACTCGTTGCTGGGACAAATACCCAACAGACAAAATGAAGGGAGGAAAGGTTTATTTAGCTCACATTTACTGGAGGTTTCAGTTCATACTTAGCTGACACTAAGACTGAGAGGCACATGGCAAAGAGCAACTTTTCATGGCAGTGGCAAAAAGCAGAGAGCAAAACAGGGGAGCAATGGCTGCAGAGAACAAATCTGTCCCCCCTATGTTGCATTCAGGCTGTCCAGCCCCAGGCTGGGAGTAGTATTCACACCCATAATCCCAGCAGCACTCCCACCCACAATCCCAGCGGATCATGACCTAATCACAAATTCTATAAATCTGCCCCATAACTGCATGAGGCTTTGGGGGGACAATGAGATACAAACCATAAGAGCTGGGATTACTGGAGGGGTAAGAGCATCCACCAGAATGCCTGTTTCCCATCTGTGCACCATACAGCTAGGCAGTACTCACAGGGCAGGACTTGGATAACAGCTCAGGACTCCAAGTGGGAGTGTTTCCGAGAATAAGGTGGAAACATTGCCTCTTGGGAACAAGCTTCTATATAAAGGCATTTTTGCCACCGTCTATTGGGAATCTCTCATACATCTATCCAAGTTCAAAAAATAGGAGGTATAGAGCCAACATCTTGATGGTATGGCAGCATCCCCATATGACAGAAGAGCATTTAAGACAGGAAATGTTTTGTTACAGCTGTCTTGGAAAATAGAGTTACTACAGATTCTTAAAAACAAAAAACAAAAAACAAAAAAACCCAAAAAACCTAATCCTCCCATCTTATTTCAAGAAGCTTTGAGTCACAAAATTCCAATCTAATTCAAGATTAGAAACATTTTTGGAAATCCTGGGAATGCAATGAGCATTGCCTGTGTATTCAGTTCTGAAATGCAAATCACACTGTCTGAGACCTCTGCTCTGTGACCTGTTTAATATTTCCTAGGAGCAGCTACTATAAATCAGATGAAAATCATGAAATTGTCATTCTACTACATAAGGTCTAAGGTGATTTCCCCAAAGAGGAAATGAGCACTGCAACTGTCCTTTTACATACTAAATAACTTCATCAGACTTATCACTAAATAAAAGATTTGAATACATGTCATAGAGGAACCAGAGAGGTATATTTACTAGACAGAGCTAAAAAGTAAGAGAAAACAGAGACAGAGGTTTTGTTTGAAGCACAGAAGCATAGGTCTGATAATCACACTGGCCCATAAAGAAAAAAAAAACAAGATGAACTTTTATGTCTTCACTACTTGGGTGGTCTAGGGGCTGGTGACTTCCCCCTCAGAAGTATGGCCTCATAATTTAGATGATTGCTTACTAGTGTAAGATATGGATCCACAGTCACTTTTACCCTTGGGGATATCCTAGCTTCCTGATGCTATTACAGCATACCCAGTCGCTGGGATATTTAGAGAGAATAAGAGGAGAGTTTATTCTATACATCATTAGTAAGAGTGGATAGAGAAAAAGGCATGTGGCTATCATTAGTGGGTAGAGATTATGGATTAAGGCTTCACACTCCATGTCTCCTGTTCTGTGAGGATGCCTGTTCTATTTCACTGTGATGCTGCAATTTAAATACATGAGTTAGCTTTTGCAGTCTCCTCAGGAATGGAAAATGTAAAGACAGAATAAGCCAAGACCCCAGGGTTCATTAACCTATAAAAATGAGCTATTATTAATGAAACAATGCAGTAAGATTTTTAAAAGATCTACTTTTATAAATAATGTTTTAAAATAGCATTGGAAGGCCAAGGTGCTAGCTCATTGGCATAAGCACCTGCCTGGCAAGTACAAGGTCCTGAGTTCAATCCCTAGTACTGATAGATAAACAAATACAACGAACAAACAAGTAAAATTGGAGAAATTTTCACAAAAGAATCCTTAATCAAATTCTATACACTATTCTCAACTCCTCCTGAATGAAATTGTTAGTATTCTCTTGTTTCTAAATTATGAATTTACTATAAATCCCTTCTTGGTTTATAGACCTTATTGGGATATATTTGTGCTCTCTGTGATCTATGGCAAACGCTCTTCAAACATCTCTTCAATTGTTATTTTTAAGAGGTAGTGACCTCATCTCACCCTTTAGATTTTTAGTTGACATTAGGTTGTTATTTCTCACCGTTCATTGATCCTTATCCACTCTCATTTCAGACAATATCAAAACACCACAAACTGATACAATCTTATTCATTGTAGTTGCTAGGATTATCTTTTCCTGAATTTGGATTTTTCTTTCAATATTTTTACACATAATCCCAAATCACTTGCAGGGCTTTGTGAAAAACTATAATAGCTTTTATTACTTTATTACATAATTTTTGTAAATCCTGTCAATCTTTAAAAAGATTTGAATCTGATGTTTTTCTAGAAATTGACATTGATTGTATTATATGATTCCACAATCACCATTCTCCATCTTGTAAAGATAATCTAAATATAGCTATAAATGATGACCTAGAGAGGTTTTCTTAGCCTGAAGGGGCAGTGTGTTTTGGGCTATGAGTAAGCTACAAAAGGAACTATTTGACCAAGTACGGTGGTGAATGTAATTCCAGCACTCTGGGAGGCTGAGGCCTGAAGATTACAAATTGGGGTCCAACCTGGGCAATTTAAGGAGACTCAATCTAAAACTGTAAAAAAAGAAAATAAAAGAACTGCAGTTGTAGCTCAGTATAAAAATCCTATATTTAAATGCTAAATTTCACTGACAAAAAGAGAAATAAAATGGAAGAGAAGAAAGGAAGGAGAGAAGGAAGGAAGGAAGGAAGGAAGGAAGGAAGGAAGGAAGGAAGGAAGGAAAGAAGGAAGGAAAGAAAGAAAGAAGAAAGGAGGAATTAGGTTGGGGGTAACAGTTCAGTGAACGAGTGCTTGCCTAGCGTTCGTGAGGCCTGGCTTTTAATCTATAGCACTACAAAAGCAAATAGTCTTCTAAGCAATCAGCACACCCAGGCACACACACACACACACACACACACACACACACACACACACACACACACACGGAACTGTTAACAAAACACTCTAGCTGAGAGTGACAGCAGAGTTCCTCTATGAATGGGAAGACCTTCAGCCATGGGGCTTACCTGCCCTAAGGAAGAAGCTGTGAGTTTCCTAAGATGCGCAGAGTGAAGGACACTGATGTCGGGGACCCTAACGGCCAGTGGTGCTCCCAAACTGGTTTCAGCAAGGCAACTTCAGCTTAGTGTTCCTTGGCTGTGCTGGCCTCCTCAGCATTCCCTGTCCAGGTCAACAACCCAAATGCTTCCCCTTTCGTGCTTTGGCTCCCCAGAGTAAAGGTCACCGCAAAGGGAAGAAGCCATGCACTCACGAGGGAGGGATCCTCTTGGATTCAGGAGAGAAGAGTGGGTTTTCAGGAGGCAGAGCGTTCCTGAATCATCTGCAGGATGCTGCCCTTTACAGAGTTAATTGGGACTTCCCTTGTTTATAATAATGATTGTAATCATGATTGCTTCAGAGATACTTGCAGAGAATACTTCTGCAAGTCTGTGTTGTTTTCCTCTTTGTTGTGGCTGCCTTCCGCATCTTTCCTCCCCCTCTTCTGGAACAAAGTCTCACCCACCTGCTCTCCACTTGCTCTCCTTCCATTTCCTCCTTTTCATCACGATCTCACGTTTAGAAAAACCAAGTCATGGAGAGTTAGAGATGCGGACGCCAGAGCTGACTCAAGCCCACCTTGTCTACTCTTTCACACCTGCATAAACTGCACCTGGAGCGAGGAGGTGGTAGCTATGGTCACATAGCTGGCTTGTGACGAATCTGAGACAAATACTTAGTACCCCTGGGGCCACCCAGTGTTCTATTTGTTGTTTCACACAGCTGCAGCTTCCTTTTTTTTTTTTTTTTCCTTTTCATTGCCTGCCGTCCTCCCTTCTTTTCCTGAGTCTAGGAAAAATGAGCAAACTCCTGAGAGCTCCCCAAACAACAAAAGCTATGTGTTTGTGGTGTGAGGACCTTGCAAGTGGCAAGAGCTGCAGGCCAGAAACAGCCATCCAAAGCCCCTGGGGACACCCTGCCCAAGCTTGTCCCAACAGAGACCCACACCTTTCTTCCCCTCCGGCACAGAGCACCACAGGGTCATTCTGACTTGCCAAGTGAAAATTGATTGCTTGGTGGTGGCTTAGGCCAGGAGCCACTGAATCCCAGCTGTCAGTTACTGACATTATTACAAATAGCAACTTTTTTGCTGCAAAAGAAGCTGCAAATGAAGTGCTGGTCTCCAACAGAGCACCCGCAGCTGTGCATGAATTGTTTGCAGACATGCACACTGCAATGCAGGCCTTTTCCTAATCATTTATTTTTCTTGTCTTTGCATAGGTCATGGTCATGCTGGCTGGGTTTCCTGCAACACCTGGGCAGACCAAGGTCACAGAGATCCAGCTTCTGCTTTTTCTTCTTCTTCTCTGTATTGTGCATCTATTATGATAATGGTATCCTAAAATGCTTGAACCAAAACGAACTCCAGTGATCACATTCTGGCCTGCTTCTTCTGTGCAGATGATCAAATTCAGACTCACATAAATTAGGATATTTTACTTAGTGAGTAAATGAGACCAAAAAAAAACAACCTAACAAGGAACAGGGAGTAGTAGGTGGGACGGAGGTGCTATTTGTTGACTTTCTACTGTCTGTCAGGAATAAAACTTGTCATCCCGATGGATTTTCAGGTGGATTCCTATAAAAGGAAGAGAGTTAGGCATCTACATGACTGATATGAGAGTGGGGAAAAGATGGTATGGCCTCCCTTTAAGCCCCTGGGTGGATTTTTGTTCTAGTAAAATCTTGAAAGTACACTCCAGCAGAGCTGAAAGGACTCCAAAACTAAAGAGAAAGTGTGACTTCCTTGGTGTGACAGGAGCATCATCCTCTTTGCCTTGTCCAGCGTGGGCTCAGCTCTGTGCTCTGAATTGTCCTGGGTAGCCCACTGAGGCCTGTGTCTTTTGGATGCCATGTTGGACAAGGCTTGTCATGGTGCACCACGCGGGCACCCTGGTGAAGTACAATTCAGGTTTACCCTAACAAATGCCTGTTTCTTTACCAACAGCTATGCTGCCAAAACAGGTGAGTGGGGGGTTGGCAGGATGGCTCAGTGGTCTAAAGCGCCTGCTTAGGAAAGCTTGGGCGGCTGCAGGGACCGCGGTTCGATCCCCGGCACCACATGCTGCGCCAGCCCTGCCTTGAGGGCAGGCTGAGCCGGCCATAAAAATAAATAAATAAACAAACAAAGTTTGGGGCCCAGCGGGATGGCTCAGTGGTCTAAAGCGCCTGCTTGAGGAAGCTTGGGCAGCTTCAGGGACCTCGGTTCAATCCCCGGCACCACATGCTACACCAGCCCTGCCCTCGGGGTGGGCTGAGCCGGCCATAAAAATGAGTGAATAAACGAAGGTTCTGAAACAATAATAAAAATAATAAATAAAAAAATTTAAGAAAAACAAAAAAAACAAAGTTCTTTAAGCCGGGCGTGCTGGCTCACTCTTGTAATGCCAGCACTTGGGAGGCTGAGGCAGGAGGATTGGTGCGAGTTCAAGACCAGCCTTGGCTACAAAAGTGAGCTCAAGGTCAGCCTCAGCCTCAACTGCATAGCAAGACCCTGTCTCAAAAAGACCAAAAAAAAAAATAGGTGAGTGATTCAACTGGGTTCAGTAAGTAGAAACGTAGTTTAGGAGCTTGTTATAGGCTGTGTCCTCCCTTGATCCCGTTGCAAACATATAAGGCTTATAATATTAGGATTTCCATTTCTAGCTCCACTTTTCTATGAGATTCTCAGAG
This sequence comes from Myocastor coypus, assembly GCA_004027025.1. Taxonomy (NCBI): domain Eukaryota; kingdom Metazoa; phylum Chordata; class Mammalia; order Rodentia; family Myocastoridae; genus Myocastor; species Myocastor coypus. Next base: position 53,867 of record PVJA010006076.1, read on the forward strand.
CATAAAAAATAACTCTGTATTTTTGACCTCTTGATTTTTTTATTTTTTAGTTGTCCAGAATAATGGGTTTCACTGTGGTACATCCATGTGTGAGTTTCTCCCCTTCGTCTGCATTATTCCCTCCATCAACACCCCTCCCTCCTTTAAGAGTCTCCCTTCTAATTTCATGTTGCTTCGTTCTCTGAGAGTTTGCATATGAAAGAAAACATGTGATGCTTAGCTTTCTGAATTTGTCCTTTTTTTACTAAACGTGTTGATCCGCAGTTTCATTCATGTTCTTACCAGTGACATTTTATGATTCTTCATGGCCCATAATACTCTAATCTGTAGATACACATTTACTTTTCACATCTGTCTTTTATGTGTAGCTTGGCCACTTCTATGGCATGGCTATTTAACTAACTTGGGAGTACAGGTATTTCCATAGTAAGCTGACCTATATTCTTTGGAGCGTATACCCAGGAGAGGTCTATCTGGATCACACAGTAATTTTAGTTTTAGTCCTTTAAGGAATTTCCATGCATATATAACAGCTGGATTAACTTACATTCCCACCAACAATGCATAAGCATTTTATCATCCCCTCATCCTCTAACCTTCTGGACTCTGCATTTATGGTTCAGTATTAGTTTTATATAGCCCAACCATTATTACTATGTGTCTGGTACTTGTACAATTTTTCAGTATCAAGTCAGTAACATTATGGAATTATTTTGATAATGTCAATCTCCTTCATAAAATATGATAACAAATTTTTTATAAGATGCTACCACATTATTCAACATTTTGATCCAACCTCCAAACACAGTTCCTCACATAAAGCAGATTCTAAGGAAATATATTCTGAATGGTTGAATGAAACAATACTTTATTTTTTATCTACCAACATAAAAAAATTTAAAAACCTTACATTTTGCAATTGCTGTAAAATGATACTTAGAATGAAGTACTCTCATTTAGGTGTGTGATCTTTGCTATATTGTTTTTAATAATTTGAATATCACTTTTTCTTTTCAAAACTCATGTTTGCTTCTAATTATTATTTTGAGATATTAAGAAGTTTGACTCGGTGAGCTCTTTAAAAGGGTTAGGGTTGATTTGAACTCTATGTTCAAGAATGGATAAATCTATGCATTGATAAATTAATTGAGTAATGAGTTTTTACTAGAATGAGTGCTATAAAAGCCAGTTTTGCTAAGTTTCTGATATACTGTGCTTCTAAAAATAGGATTCTCCCTATAAGCAAGCCACCATGAGATGTAGGCCCTTGACCTTGAACTGCAGTGGTGAGGAAAAATAAACCTCCTTCCTCTAAGCTACCCATAATATTGTATTATAAGCACATAAAATGGCCCGAGGTAGACCTTGGTTCCATGCATGTAGTCGTTAAAGTTGCAGAATAGGCATCATGCTGTAGCATAGGCAGTACAGGAGACCTGGGCTCCACATCAGCACTGCTTTCTAAGTGTCCTATAATAAGCCACTTTGCCACTTAGGTCTTCTGTTTCCCTGCTTATAAATCAAATGTATTGGAGTCAATGAGTCTTTTGTTCCCTTCTATTCTCATGCACTTTGAATTTTATAGGAAACTAAGAGCTATATCAAATCAAGACAGTCTCTATAGGACACAACTTTTGCAGGCATAATACGGGATCACTTCTAACTTCTCCCAGCATGTGCACAATAAAAATAAAGCCTAGGAGTTTAACCTACTTCTGAGTTTCTTCGTATTGACTATTTCTTACTAAATGTGTTCTTCCCGTTAGTCCTCATTCTTTCCATGGATGACAAGAGCATTCATACCCTAAGTTATGCTTTGGATACACAATTCATTCTGGCTCGTCCATCCTGAAAGGCTCCTAGTTTTTCCCAGGTAGTCCAGGGAGTTGGGATCATGTAATGAGCTTGCACTGCTGACCTCCTAGGCAAAAAAAAAAAAAAAAGCCCAGATAGGTGAGTGACAACTGTACAAGAATGAAAATACCACTTTTCAAAGAAGTCTTCCAAATAATATTTGAACAATGAAATATCTCATTAAAAATTTCCAGTGAACTCTGGAATTGTTGTCTAATAAAGCCAGTCATGATGAAAAATTACTGACGCCAAAAAATATGCCTATTTTATTTAATCTCATTTCCTAAATATCACAGGAATTCATTTTTCCTCGTTACTTTTATTCTAACTCACAAAATTCTTCACTAGCACACACTAATTGGAAATATTGTGAGATAATTTAAGAAATAAAGAAGGCAATGGTACCCAGAGAAAATCTGCAAACATGAGACAACATATTTAAAATAAACTTCTACTCGATTAGGGTTTTTTTTTTTAATTCTTTCAATTTTTAAGATCCAGAGTCCTTCATTGATTTACTCTTTAAGCATCAAACTACTGTGTTCTTTTCCCTTCTGGCTTACTGCAGGCTTATTACATTGAAATGAATATTTAATTAGGACTACACATATTAATTTGTACTGAAAATGTACAATAATTACTTTCCTCTTGTCATTGGGACAAAATACCTGATGCCAACAATTAAAGAAGGAAAGGTTTATTTAGTGCATAGTTTATGAAGGTCTCCCCAGTCCATAATCTGCTGGCTCCAAGGTAGAGTGGCACATGGCAGAGGGCCACTATTCATGGTGGTGGAAAACAGCAAAACACAAGAGCAGCAAGTCTCTCTCTCTCTTCCTTATAGTGCATTCAGTCTATCCATGGGTATAGCACTCATACCCACAATCCCAGAAGCACTCACACCCATAATCCCAGCATTTCATCGTGAATGAATCACAAACTATAGAGGTCCACGCCAATCACTTTATGAGGCTTTGAGGACACAACTAGATACAAACCATAACAATTGCCATGGTGTTGCTAAGTCAGTGTCATATTGAATAACACAGAGCTAAACAAGGGTTTTACCATCACACAAGTAAACAGACTATTCCCCAACAAGAAAAACTTCTAGTTATACTGCTGGAGAAAAGAAAGGGAATATGAAATTATACACATGAGAATTTTTGTAACTAAAAATGAAATATTTCTGAATCAAGGATACATTTTTAGGAAATGATTTGACATTTTCAATAGAATACAAGTCCTTTTTTCTGACAAACAAAATTATGTGCTTACTGAAAGTATTAGGGTGTTGGCAACGGGGCAGAGAAGCAGAAGTAGAAGAAAAGGATGGAAAAGCCCTTTACTGCCATGGATCAGGACACAGAGAGGATCAATGAGAAGCACATGTGGCGATCCTCTGACCTGAGAAAGGAAGGCTGAGATGTCATGGACTTTGGATAGGGACAGAGTTTGAGAAGCAGGTTCAGTGACAACCAAGGAACTGATGGGGGCTCCTTTGAGTGCTTGGGAAAGTTATTCAGGAGTTGGATGGGGAAGAAGGACGGAGTGGTCATTGGGAAAGTAAGTTGTTTGGGGGATTCAGCCATGTTGAACCAGGGCCATGATAATTTAATAGCTTGTACCCAGGCAGAAACCTATAAGAAAGAATGAGCTCAATGAACATATAGCAGAGTGTAACGAAACAGGAGATAGTATAAGTGGCATACAAGAACAAGTTGGAGTGGTTTTCCAAGAATACAGAGGAAAATGAGAGAAAATCATTCTAAAATAATAGTTAATAAAAATAGAAAGTATAAAACTAATACACAAATATTATTCTTGTAGTAGAAAATACGAAAATTTAGCTAGAAGAAATAGTCACAGATATGTTAGAAGAAAATGTTTTGAGAAGAAAGATACACACATAATGAAATATCGATTACATGACAAAAAAGTACATGCTTTATTTTTAAGAATTTGAAAACAAGTCAAAATAATTATACATTATACTATTCTAGATATAGTCATTGTTATAATTTTTGTATCCTTTTATCTTTTAATGTTTTCATAGTTTATATGACTATAATTTTCATAAGAAAAAAATTCTTGAGAGTGTTACTGTTTGTCAAGAGATGGAAATAAGGAATTTCACTTGTGCTTAGGTTACTTGAAAAGACTGGTGATTTACTGGAGCCAGGATGGTGGTGGCAGCAGTCTTGAGAATGGAAGATTTTTGAAAGATAAAGAGCCTCACCGCTGGGACCCTAGTCAAAAAAAAAAAAATTCCCTTAATCTAATATTTCCTGTGGAAGATCAATCCTGATGTTTAGATTTTGGTTTTAGAAAATATCAACTCATAACCATTGATCATTTTTGTTTATAAATACACACACATGTGCAGTTACACACACACACACACACACTCATGAACACAGTTGTGTTTTCTTGACTGACGATGTGATTGAAATAATTGTAGGTAACTATTGGAAATCAGTATCCAGATGGTGAATTCTGTTGGTTATTTTAAGGGAAGGCACTGTGTGTGTAATGTTTCAAACATCTCTTCATCTTAAAATAAGAGATCGGGCCAAACAAAGTCAAGATGCTTTTCTGTTAACCTATGTCACCCTGGTTCCACTGAATCTACTTTTATCCATTCCTTTCTGTGCTTTTTCACAATAATTAACACTGCTGTATGGAATAACAAGCATGTGCGAAGCCAGAGGAGGGAGCACTTAGGTACTAATGAGCACATCAATTATAATAATGGTAAAACTACTGTCATTCCAGCCATTGATCTTCACATCACTCAGCTGTTAATTGGAAATGAGCAGAAGGAAGGAAAAATCTATAAACCTACCACCCATTTAATTACCATGAACTTTAGGTGTGTGTCTTTTGAGGCTGTAGGCTGTGCACATTTTATACATGACTTTGACCATATGCCATAATTTAAACTGCATATAATTATTTAAAATTACACCTATTCTCCTACTTTAAAAAAGGAGAAGATACTCATGGGAGATAATTTTGGAAATTGCAAAAAGCGGAAAAACTTAAAGCCATTCAAATTCCCCACCTTCGGACCTAGTATAACTAGAAAACATATTCTAAATCATTAAAACTCTTCATTGCCTTTGTTTTCTGTTTTTCATTGCCTTTCTTGATTGCAATGGTTTTGAAACTTATTTTTATTTTTATTTTTTTATTTTTATTTTTTATTTATTTTTTTTTTTTTGCAGGACCGGGGTTCAAACTCACAACCTTGCACTTGCCCAGCAGGCACTTGTGCCTTGGAGCTATCTCCCCAGCCCCATTGAAACTTATTTTTAAAAACCAAATAATGTACAAATGTATAAAGGAAAATGTGGCATCCTATTATATTGGCTTCCTGCACATTCATTCTGTATAGGGTCTGAAGCATAAAAAATTGTGTGCATAATTTCTTTGCTCTTTTTTATTTACAAAGTTGTATTGTTATATATTATTTTCTCTGATCTTCTACTTGATATGAAAGTACAGTTACTGATTTTAAAATTTTTGATTGATTAATTTCTAAATTTCTTCTCATTTTTCTATTACAAATGAATCTGCAAAGAGTATTTTTACCTGGGTCTTTTTACAATTGCATTAGTATATCTGTAGGAACCACTGGATCAAAGTCTATAATTTTAAAATGCTGATAAATTGTCTAACTTGAACATTAAAAATATTGTTTCATAAAGGAAAGATTCTTGCTTTAATCTCATCAACAATATATGAAATCACTTGTTTAATCTGTAGTTAATATTTTCAAGGTATAAAAATTTTTATTGGAACTGACTCCAACATTCATCACTATTGATTATTCTGTTAGTCGCGAAAACTTTTCTCTTGGCTTTTACTCCTTAGCATTTCTTCCTTTTTTGTGCTTTTATTGAGGTATAATTGGGACACAAATAACCGCATATATTTGAGGTATGAAATTCAATGAGTTTGATTTTATGTGGACGACCATGGTACCACTGCTGTAATCAAGGCAATAAATCAAGGCGACATTTATTACCCCCAGAAGTTCTTTGGTGCCCTTTAATTTTTTAAATCATTTATTATATTTGTATATAGTGGTGCTGACGGTTTTGAACCCAGGGCCTTTATACTGAGTTGTCCGTGTTCCTTATTCTTTAAAAATAATAATAGTGATGATTGAGACAGTCTTTCGAAATAACTAAGTTGCCCAGGCTGGGTTGAAATTTGTGATCCTTTGTTCCCCACAATGCTGGGATTACAGCTGTGCACTACGTCACCTGGTTTATTTATTTATTTTTTTGATGATAAGAACAACTAATATGAAATATAACTTCTAAAAACAACTTCACGTTCCTGATACCACGTTAACTATCAGCGCTATGCTGTCTACCAGATTTCTGGAACCAATTGACCTGTCTACCTTTTAACTGTGTACCTTTTTTTAATAATTCATATTTATTTTCTCCACATTTATTTTGAAGGAAGCTAGATTTTGTTTCCATTGCTTAAAATCTAAGTTAGTATATTTGGAGTTATTATGAAACTAATGTAAAAGGTAAGCACTTAATCAGATAGGTATTATTATACATGCACTTTACATCTTTCACTCCTCTGAGAAATCTAAATTTTGTACTTAAAGATTATAATATGAAATCTATTATATATCACAATCAACAGGATATGGTATATGTTTTCAGTCTGGTAAAATTTAGCCAGAAAATAAATACCCTCTCTAAGTGTAGCATTTTTTCTTGTTTTAAAGAAAATAAAAGCTAAGAAAAAAACATTAAAATGATACATAATTCCAAAACAAGATGATAGGAAATCAGTAATGGTTATATTATATATTGTTATCTTCAAAGTAGTTGTCCAGGTTACCAGATATAATGGGAAAGTTGGTTAAAAAAAAAAAAGTATTAACTCACATGTGCACCCATGTTCCTTTATATGTGCACCTATATTTATAGTACTACAATTTGTCATATGCAAATCTTGGGAAAAAACCACATGCCTGTTAACTGAGGAATGGATAAAAGAGACTGAGTGTTTTTATACAATGGAGTATTACTCAGCTATAAAGAAAAATACCAGCCGGGCGTGGTGGTGCATGCCTGTAATTCCAGCACTTGGGAGGCTGAGGCAGGAGGATCAGTACGAGTTCGAGACCAGCCTGGGCTACAAAAATGAGCCTAAGGCCAGCCTGAGCTGCATAGCGAGACCCTGTCTCAAAAAGAAAAATATCCTTTCTTATCATTAAGGCTCATAAATGGACAAAATGCTGATTCTTTAAGGGAAGGTAGAGATTCAAAGAAGAGATATGTACAAGACCGTAAAGACTCAATAACTTTGATCAGAGAGATATTTGTAAGGAGAGGCTCTAGTTTTGTTTTATACAACGTCAAACCAGAGCCCTCATGTATACATGAAGAATTTGAGAACTTTGTAGGTTTTGTTGTGCTGCCCAGATACCTAATTTTGTGTTGCTCACTTTGAAAGATAATCATTCTTTATATTCCTCCCTAATTTTCATATGGTTTCTTCTCTAAGAAGATGGCTAGTTTAGAGTAAATTTAGGAATTTGCATTTTTAATAGTGTTGCAAATCTGGGGGTCACGTTTTGAGAACCATTAGTCAGCATTATAATTGAAGAATATATTAACATTTTTATCACATAATTTTTGGGGGTGCATGGCCTTGAGGCAGGCAAGAATTAAGTTGGGATTAAAACTGCAAAAGGTTGAGAAGGATTTTCTTTTTTTGGCTGGCTCAGGCTGCTTTAAGGGTGGGTCTGTGGATCTAAGCACTGGCCCATGTGCCTGACAGGGATTGCCCACGCAGGAGATAAACCACTGAGCTAACTCAATGTTACTAGCATTTTTCACTTAGCTTATTTTTTCCAGATTCATCCATGCTGTCACAAATAACATGGCTTCTTCTTTATTTTTTAGAGACTCAATAATATTCCATTGTTCATATGTACACATATTCTTTATCCATTCTCTGTTGATAGGGCCTTAGGGTTGTTTCTGCACCTTGACTACTGTAAGTAGTATTGCTATCAACCTGAGAGTGCGGGCAACATCTGAGTTTGTTTTGTTTTGTTTTGTTTTTTGGATAAAAATCCAGAATTAGAATTGTTGGGTTAAAATTCTAACAGCTGAAGAATGCTATTTTTTTTTAATTTACGCATGTTATGTCATTAACATAAAAACTGTGTATCTTTTTTACACTTACTGTCATTCATATACTTTGTAAGTTGTTAATATACTTTTTCCATTTTGAAGGACCATTTGTTATTTGTTTGTTGATACTATTTGTATTCTTGTGGTAGTAATGATGAAAATTAAAACTAAAGCAACAGCTTGAATTTATAGGTGAAGGCTTTAATTTGGAAGAAGAGAAGATAGGGAAAGGGCTCCAGTTTGAGAAGCAAAAGGGAACACACCCTGAGAAAGAGGAATACAGCAGCCCTTTAACAAGGAGGGGGAATTTGTTTTACAGGTAGCCAGTGGGTTGGGTTTGTCTCATCATGATCTCAGTCCTGATGTCATGGCTCTGGAGGAATCCTCCTGACTCAGGAGGCAGTGTCAGTGCCATAAAATGATTGCCTCTATTGTAGATATTTCAGTCAAGTTAGGCTTTGTTTTTCCTGGAGCCCAGCCAGTTCAGGACAATGGTTGAAAACTTCTACTCTCTGATCCACAGAGGAGAATGGCCATGTACACTCTACAGGGTGGTAATTGATGTTCTTTTTAATACTAAACATTTCTTAGTTATTCTTACCTTACTGGCCTCCATTTGATGAGGTATGAAGTAGGCTAGGTAAATTTAGGGTGATATAAACTTCGTTATGCCAACTTTTACTTATTTAATTTATGTACTTGGTACAGTGTCTTGCTATGCAACATGGACTTGTAGCCATCCTCTTGTTTCAGCCTCCCCAGCACTGGAATTGCAAATGCGCACCACCGTGCCTGATTTTTATGCCAACGTTTAAACAGAAGCTTGCTAAGTGTTTGACCTGCTTATCTGCAGAGCTGACAATAATTTGATCTGGAGTCTTATAAAATGAAAGTCAAGCTTAGTATCACTTTTAAACTACATATTGGGCATATGTAGGCCTGAGTGAAGAGTTACAGATTTGATAATAAAAATCCTTTCCAGTCCTTGGTTGTCTCAGAAGAAAACACAAGTTGTGCTTTAAATGAAAATCAGATGAAGGGTCCAGGAGTTTGAACTTTGTCCCTCTGGTCGTCTGTATGTCATCACTGTGTCTCCTTATACATTATAAATATCAAATGTAATATAAGTTTTAAATAAATAGAAAGTTTTTATTCCTGTTCTCTGACATACTACCAGCCTATTGTTTAGGGAGTGGCTCCTTATAGTGAACAATAGACATGTTGACTTAGTAGTTCTCCTGGTGCGGTGTGCCAAATGTGTAAATAACTCAATCATTGCTAACAAATGGCATAGAAAAAACAACTCCAGATACTGTTTTAAATTATCAACAAATTTGACAAGAATTGTGAGGTGGGCAATATGACATGAGGAAACTCTTACTGGAAAAATTCATTTCTGAGAATAAACATCCTTTCTAAAGAAAGATCTCCACACCATGCACTTATATACACAGGATGAATTAGATAATGGTCCTAAGAACCACCAAAATACTTTTCACACTGAGGAGAGCAATGAGTAACACTAAAATTATGCTTGGAATGTCTGTGATTCTTGTCGTTTAGATTTGTGCTGCTTCTAATGTAATTTCAGATACTACTATACTCTCTTAAGCAAATGATTGTTTAAAAAAAACAAAACAAAAAAAAAAGGGTATTAAATGAGGGTAAGAGATTAGGAAAAATACCACAGGATAGACCTGCTACAATTTTGTATATACCTAGATTTCTAAATGTCTGTGTAAAAATATGTAACTGTTTTTATCACATTATATAGGAATTTATTAGAATATCAGTGATTGATGGAAAATATTGATTCCAAGTTAAATGTAAGATGTTCGATATTCAGAAAGACAGCGATGTTAAGTTCAAATACCTACATTATAGAGTAATAGTATCATGAAGCTTCTCTTCTGAAGGATTAAGAATATAAGTTTACAGACCAAAAATTGGAGAAAAAAAAGGACTACAAACATTGTCAATATTTTGGCTCTAGCCCTTCAAAGTCAGTGAGGACTCAGGACATAAGAGAACCTGTGCTACAATATCCTATAATAATATCCTATAAATGAGTTATAATATCCTATAACTCAGTGGTTTCCCAATTTTCTGTTTAAAGAGAGTATGGGACCATAGAGAAAATGGATTGACGATGTATAGTGTGCCTAAGGAGAGTCACCTAGAGTGAAAACATTCTCTCTGGCTTTCACAGAGAGCAAACTGGCAAGCAATGGCTGTGACTCATCCAGACAGTTGACACTGGCAACAGTTCTACAAAGTACTGTACATGGTTTCAAAGTAAATCCTGAGGGGACTTGACTGACCTTGGGAGATATAAAAATTACATGTTTTGTTATGCAGATCTTGCTTTAACTTGCCCTTAACCACCCAGCAGAAAAGTTTAACCACGAGTCGTAAAACATAAAGCTAAATTAGTATTCTGAGCTGTAAAAGGCTTAAATCAACAGCTTGTGACATTGCCAGTTCTGCCAATAACCCACTGTGATTATGGAATATTTGACTATGCATACAACTACTTTCTCTTAGTTCGATGAGAAGAAATTTTTGTATGAACTATGATTAGGAAAATTATCATTATATATCCTGTGCTCTATATAGCTATTATGAGGAGAAAACAATATGCATTGTATAATTATTGGGAACATATTACTATAGTGTTTTTGAAAATGTCACATTGTTATTTCTTATTAAAAGAAAAAAATTTAAAAAAGAGAGAGATCTTGTCTTAGTTCTTGTTACTGGGACAAATACCCAACACTCAAAATGAAGGAAGGAAAGGTTTATTTGGCTCACAGTTTGTGGAGGTTTCAGTTCATACTCTGCTGACTCCAAAGTGGCAGAAAACAATGAAGAGCAGAGGAGGAACAACAGCTGTGGCATCCATTAAGCCTTTCTCTTCCAAATTCTGTGCCAGTGCTGAGCTCCTCCAAAGTGGTGTGGCTGTGAAGATCAAGCTCCTTCAAAGACAAGGACTTCTCCAAGAAAGTGGGGCGGGGCTGGGCCCTGCAGGAAGCAGCCAGGGCAGGGCAGAGCTGGGCTGATCACACAAAGTCTTCCTCAACTCTTTTTAAACACTTTTGTGCTGAGTCACTCTGGGGTGGCCCATCTGGCCCTAGAGTGGAACTAATCCTAGGGCAGGCCCTCTGCATCCAGCCCATCCAGCCAAGCTTCCTCAAGTTGACACAGTGTATCAACCACAGATCTGCAGAATCAAAGATCCCCTGTGCTACACAGTCATTGAACATAGACAAAGAAGTAAATTCGTAACTCAAGGACCAACCACAGTGGGTAAAAAGATGCTTTCAAAGGCCTTTTATGCTGTAACAAGATTAGGGAAAGAAGGAACAGAAGAGAGCCCGTTTCTTTCCTGCTATTTTTGAAACAATGAGTTTGTCTTTGAGTTGGAGATAGAATTTAAGTTTCTAGGTTCAAGATATTGGAAAAAAGGGTAAGTGTGGTGGAGCTTGTGTTCAGCACGTGTTAGGCTGTGTGTTTGATCTCAAGCAGCACTAAATATTACTAAAAGAAAGAATGCTTTTTGTAATGGTTGATACATTGTGTCAACTTGGCTGGATGACTCAGCAGCCTGGTTCCCTGTTGATGGGAGTCCTGTCCTGGGGTACAATTGGTTACACCCTAGAGCATATCCAGTGCCTGCCTAGGATATGATTAGCTCCTCTCTAGAGTGGGATCAAGGGCCCATCCTGGGATATGATTGGTTCCACCCTAGGGCACAATGGGCACACATCAGAATGACTGAGCACAAACAGACTTTTTAAAGGGCTGAGGAAGGAGTCAAAACTTCACTTCGTTGGAAAAGCTTCATTCTTCACATTCAGCCTGGACGTCACCATCTGGCTTGCAGTGCAGACTCTGCAGCCTCCAGCTTAGATCTTTCACCATCCGTCGCAGACTCTTCAGTCTTCCATTGCAGACTCTTCAGTCTTCCATTGCAGACCCATTAGTAGAAAGATAGAGACTTACACGGAGCACTGCAGTGAAGTTCAGACCTCGGGACTGAATCCTTCAGTCCGGACCGTGCAGATGCCCTCTGCATGCTTCCTCATCTGACTCTGTGACTGATTGTTGTAAGCCAATCTTATAATTTCTTATATATTCTATATTTGTGTTAATATCCATTCTTATATCTGTTATGTTCCTCTAAGTGAAACCCTGACCAATACACTTTTCTGTGTTTAAATTGGCAAACTCATCTGTGATATGCATAACTGTTCTGTCAACAGTGTTTTGATCCTGCATCCATAGCTTGGAAGATCACAGAAAATTTTCTTCAGTGCTGTGAAGCTTGAAATGCGATAATTTTTTTATCTTTTTTTTTTGTTTCTGCCTTAATAGGCACTCCAGCAAGGAATTTAGATTTTTCAAAGGTTGCTATACACAATCCATTAAATTCCTTGAGTACAAGATACAAAAAAGCATGTGTGTGTATGTGTTTGTGTTTGCATGTATGTATATACACACATGCACCTTTATATTTCAACATGCCTAGACTGTTTTATTTTATTTATTTGTTACAGGGTCTCACTATAAAACTCAGACTCATACTGATCCTCTTGTCTTAGCCTCCCTGGATGTGGGATTACAGGCATGTATCACCATGGCCATCTCACCATATGTCTAACACAGCATGTGGTATGGATAATCAAACCTAGGTCCTTGCACTTGCCAGGCAGGGACTTAGACTGCTGAGCTGTCTCCCCAGTCTCATGCCTAGATTTTTAAGTACAAACTAAAACACATTCAGAAAAGTTCACAAATATGCAAGGGAATTAATTTTCATGAACTACATTCAACCAGCTCTCAATTTAAGAAATAAAGCATTGCTTGCATTCCAGAAGTCTATCTTGTATCCCACATTTCTAACTTCCAACATCATAGATTAATTTTGCCTGGTTTTGATCTTTACATAAGTAAAATCACATATGTTATTTTTTGGTGCCTAACTTCTTTCACTTGACATTAAGCTTGAGAGATTCAATTGGACTTTACCTTGAAATTAATCATTCTACTGTATGAAGCCATATATCCCGTTGCCCCACTATGCACATTCTATTGTTGAGCACGCAGAAGAGTAGAATTTACTATTCTCTAGGAAGGAATTCTCACCTTGTCATATGGAGTGCAAAGTATAAGTGGAACATTTACAACTCTTTTGTACCCTCAGAGTCCTCATCATAGGAAGAAGGGTAAGAGGAGGAGGCGAAGAAGAGGAGGAGGAAGAGGAGAAGGGAGAGCGATACCTTTGGAAGAACAAAAGAATGCTTAGCTTAACTCCTTCTCACTTCTGCAACGGAAGGCGAGCTCCCTACTAGTAACAGACACCATATGCTTCTGCATACCTGTGAGACAGTCCCTGTGGAAGATGCCTGTAGTTATCAATAGATGGACTGGGGACATATGGATGTCATCAAGTGCTGAAACATTAGGGAGATCATTGTAAGCACATAGTCCTAGCAACTGCTTTTATGATACACTGTCTGTTTTTGGTGTGTGTGTGTGTGTGTGTGTGTGTGTGTGTGTGTGTGTATTTGGTACAGGGTCTCGCTACACAGTTTGGACTCATGGTAATCCTCCTGTTTTCAGCTTTCTCAGCACTGGAATTACAGGCATGCTTGCGCCATCACTCCCAGACTCTGTTGCCAGCTTAATGCACCTCAGGAGTGGGGTTAGTATGGCATGCAGGACCAGGGACCAGGATTGAACCCTGGTCCCTGAGCTTGTCAAAGCAGGTGCTTAGTCCACTGAGCTCTCTCACTGGCCCTGGGATACACTATGTCTTAAGAAAGGATTATGAAGGTAAAGTTAGAAAATTTGAGCCATATTCTTACTTACATAATTCTAAAGTCAGAACATAAGGCCAATAAGTTTGGAAAAATATATAAAACACTTTTTTTCACCCGTAGACTAGATAAAGATACCAAGAACTGGAGGAGGGATGAGACAGAACGAGTTGGGACATTAGTAAGGCACTCCATGTGCAAATGAGCCTTTTGTGTCTCCTGTACTGGAGAAAGAAGTACATGGAAGGTGTATGACATGAAAGTCTCGACATTCCACTTAAGTGCAAGAATTTCCATCTCATTTTCATCTAGTGAGAAATTCTCAGATAATTGCTAGAACATTGCCTCTTCATCCTGTTTTGACAGAAGAGCAATCCTCTTAGAATGACCTAGGATGTTAGGAAGCTTTTGAGGTGGATAGAGAGGTTGGTTTAGATAAATACAGGGATTGTGGAGATTTACTATAAAACCATATGTTATAGATCAGATGCAGCTGACTTGAATAGAGTATGTTTGAAATTCAATACTGCTTGCTACTCTGGGCAATGTACTGTACTTCATATCAATGATGGTTCTGATGCTTCAATCTTAGACAATTCAGTCTGAGGCTGAAGCAAGAGATTTTTCTGTAGCTTTGGCTTTAGACACTGAGGTATTTATGTTGGAGAATAATTAAACTTTTTCAAAGAAGAAAGCAAAATTTAGAAATCATCTATCAATACAGTGAGTATACTGACAAGTAGTCATCCATACCTTAAACATGCAGACCAGAGCACATTTAGAGATGTTGGAAGGCAAAGATATATCAAGAGAATCTTGTAACTAAGTTTTAAGTGCTCTATGTTTGAATTTTACAAATATAGCCTATACCAGTGGCTGTTTATAAGACCCTGTTTATAAGACAAGTTATTAACTTCCTTGTCCTTCAATTCTCCATTTGTCCAATAGGAAAAGAAAGTTGCCATAACCCAGAGTCATTCTGAAATTCAAAGTGATGATGCCTATAAAGAGTTTGAAAGATATTTGGCACAGAAGTAATAAATATGTCAGTAATTACTTTGAAGAGTCACAGCACATTTTAACTTTATGCCCAACAATCATCACTGGTTTCATTGAAGTGGTATGGGTTTATTTGTTAGAAAGCCAGAATTTTCAGCCATCAAATCATGTGGAATCCTTTCAACAACTAAGAGAAAAGTAGGAACAGTGAGCTATTTGAAAACTGCCTTATGAATAAGAATTTCAACGTGCAAATCCAGGCTCCTCCCATGAGGAGTATTGCATGTCTGAGCCACAGCAGACAAGCTGTGGCCAGAAGCAGCCATCATTGCTCTGGAACCACCACCACCTTAGAAAACCTACCAGATGAGGCAGCATGGTCCACCAAGGTTTGGCATTTGACTGGGGAGAATTCGGTGACCTGTGGCCAAAAGGGAGCTTCTGGTGGGCAGTAGAATGCAGAAATAACTTGAGTACTTTCAGGCTCATTAACACCATCTGCTACATCTATGTAGGCTTGGCTGGCTGGAGAGGACTCCTAGGTTATGGACACCATAGAGACCTTTTAAGAACTTAGCTTCCTGCTGTTCTTCCATTACTATCTATGGAAAGGACCTCCATGCAATGATGTTTGTTATCTACTTTGATTTAGAGTAGCAGTCATGTATGTATTATAACTTGGGGGACATCACAACAATTCCCCACTCTCAAAGCCCACAACTTACCACAATACCTTACTACAACCTATTGTACCTATACCATAGTTTTGTCACTCCTTTGAAGGAAGGGATAAAAATACAGTCATTGTCCTCAGAGGTCACTATTGAGTAAGCTTCCATACTATTTCTTTATCTTCTCTTCTTCTTCTTCTTCTTCTTCTTCTTCTTCTTCTTCTTCTTCTTCTTCTTCTTCTTCTTCTTCTTCTTCTTCTTCTTCTTCTCTTCTTCTTCAAATATTTATTGAGTATCTACTATATGTCAAATACAGAGCTAACATAAAAGATAAATGATAAAGAATAAAGGGAACAAATATGTTCCATTTCATGAGGAACATTGTTCTGTTCCTATCTTCCTCATAATCTCTTTCTTTTCTTTGTTATGGTAGGAAAAGTCATGAGATTCTGAAATCAAAATCTCAAGTACCAATTCCTGTCTTCTGCAATGAATGCTTTCTATTTTCCTCAAATTACAGAAGTTATAAGACAAAAATCTTCCTCAGATATCAGAAGTCAGAATGAAACCATCAAAGAGAGCAGTGCATAAAGAGAGTAAATGGGACAAAGCCTCGGCTCTGGAACTTGAACCCCATGTGCCCTCTCTGCTCTTGATCTCTTTATCTGTGAGGAACTGTCCTTGGGATCATTTTATGGCTCTGGGTGGCATACTTCATAGTGATAACTCACCTAATCTATCCAGGTCAAATGATATGCTTCTTGTGTTTTTTTTTCTTTTTCTTTTTTTTTTTTTTTTTTACCACTTTTAATAAGAAGTAACAATGAGACAGTTTCAAAACACATCAGGAGGGCAGACACAGTAATTAGTACAATGCATATTTCTGTTTTCATAGCAATTATTCAGAGTACAAGATGCAGATATGATAACTTTTTTAAACCTATTGGTACAAATATTTCTTCTCATTGAACTAAGAGAAAGTAGTTGCATACATAGTTCAATATTCCACAATGGTAGTGGGTTATCAACAGAATTGGCAATGTAAGAAACTGTTGACTTGATCCTTTTACAGCTCAACACACCAATCTGGCTTTAATTTTTAATGCCTCTTGGTTAAACTTTTCTCCTGGGAGGTTTAGTCCAAGCTAAAGCAAGACCTATATAACAAAATATATAACTTTTCTATGTGACAAGGTCAGTCAAATCTCCTCCGGATTTATCTTGAAACCATGTACAGCATTTTGTAGAACTTTTGTTAGTGTCAGCCATTTGAATGAGTCATGGCCATTACTGGACCAGTTTTCTCTCTGTGAAAGCCTGAGAGAATGTTTTCTCTCTAGGTGACTCTGCTCAGGTCCACGATACTTCATTGATTCCTTTCCTCTGTGGCCTCAAAATCTCCTTGAACAGAAAATTTGGGACACCACTGAGTTATAGGATGTTACAGTACAGGTTCTCATGTCCTGAATTCTCACTGACCTTGAAAGGCTAGGGCCAAAATATTGGCTATCCTTGTAGCCCTTCTTTTTCTCTAATATTTAGATCTGCAAATTTAAGTTCTTAACCCTCCAAAAGAGAAGCTTAGTGTATCTATTACTCCATAACATAGGTACTTGAGCTTAATATCACTGTATTTATGAATATTAAATGCCTTAGACTTAACATGGAACCAGTATTTTTCATCAATCATTGATATTCTAATAAACCCATATAGAATATGATTTTAAAAACTGTTACACAGTTTTACAGAGAAATTTAGAAATCTAAGCAAATACAAAATTGTAGCAGGTCAATCCTATGGCATTTTTCCTTGTCTCATATTCTCTTTACCCTTTTCTGTTTTCTTTTTTTTTTTTTTTTTTCGTGGGACCAGGGTTCTACATTCCCACCAGCTGTGGAGAAGGGTTCCTTTTTCCCCACAACCTGTCCAACATTTGTTGTTCATTGGCTTCTTTATGATAGCCATTATTTCTGGGGTAAGATGGTATCTAAGAGTTGTTTAAATTTGCATTTCACAGATGGCTAGTGATATGGAGCTTTTCTTTTCATATATTTATAGGCTTGTTAAATTTCTACCTTTGAGAAATGTGTGTTCATCTTGATTGCCCAATTCTGGACTGGGTCTTTAAATTTGGGACCCTAATGTTTTTTTAGTTCTTTATAAATTCTAGAGAGAAGACTTTTGTCTGAATTTTTTTTTCAGAAATTAGGGTGGTCTTTTCACTGTTTTTGGGATAAAGGGGTGTTAAGGTCCCCTGTTAAGATTGTAATATTGGATATTAGATTTTTCATGTCCATTAAGATATGTCTTACATAGCTTGGTGCTCCCATGTTTGGAGAGTACATATTTATGAGTGTTACCTCTTCATCCTTAATTTCTCCCCTAAGCAGTGTGTAGTGGCCTTTATTACCTCATTTGATCAATGTTGGTTTGAGGTTCGGACTACCAACAAACAGGATTGCTACTCCTGCATTTGTCTGAGGTTCTCGGGCATTTAACAATGTTTTTCATCCTTTGACTTTCAGCCTTTGAATTTCTTTCTGATTTCAGTCTGTTTCTTGTACAAAACATATCATTGGATTTTGCTTCCTAATCCACTGTGCCAGTCTATTGCTTTTAATTGGAGAATTGAGTCCATTTTCATTGATGGTTATAATTGAAATGCTTTGACTTATGATTGTCATGTCTTTTACTTACTACTGCTTATTTCTTTTTCTCCTGTTTAATTGGTTGCCCTATTTGGTGGGTTCTTTCTGGTCTCATTTGTAGAGTTCTGGTCGTTTTGGTCCCTCTCTAAAATATTTTCAGTAGTCTGTGTAGGGTTGGCTTTCATATCATGAAATTCTTTAGTTGTCCTTTGTTGTCAAATTATTTCACTTCTCCCTCATAATTGAAAGACAGTTTTGTGAGGTATAGTAGTCTGGGCTGGAATTAGTTTTCATGGAGGACTTGAAGCACTCTGTTCCATGCTCTTCTTTGCTTCATGGTTTGTGAAGACAAATGTGCCATTGTTCTGATGGGTTTTCCTTTAAATGCGATCTGTTTCTTTTCTCTAGACGCTTTTAGTATATTATTCTTTTGCTGGATTTCTGGAATCTTGACTATTATATGTGTGGGTGTGTTTTTAGTTGGGTGATGTCATTTGGAGTTCTGTATGCTTCAGTTACCCGAATATCCTACTGTTTTCTCATAAATAGCTTCCTGCTATTACTTCTGCACATATTCTTTTTATGTCATTTCTATTGACTCCTTCGTTGTCATCGATGCCTGTTAGTCTCATATTGTTCATCTTTGCATCCTGTTGCAGATGTTGAATTATTTTTCCTGCATCCTAGTTGTTTTTAAGAGATCCTTTGTTACTTTTCACTAGGTGTGACTTTGTCTTCCAGATCTGAAACTCTATCTCCACTTTCATTCGAGATGTTGCCAGCTTATGATTAAGATTTTATTTTCCTGTGAATCTATTTGAAACTGCTTCATGTGATCTACTCCTTTCCTATATTACTCCTTCAAGTAATCTATCATTTTTCTATTCTCCTCTTTTTTATCAATGTCTTATTTAGAAGATTTATTAATTCTTTCATTGTAGTTATCCTTTCTTTTTCTACTTCAGAGATTATTACTGATCTCATTTTCCCTATACTTTTCTGCAGTTGTTATTTTACTTCAGACACTATTAATTCAGAGATTTATTTTTTTTTTACTTCAGGAGTTACTCCTGGTCTTCATTCCTCTATATATGTCTGCATTTGTTTCTTTACTTCAGATGATATTAATTGAGAGATTTCAGCTGTGTGATTCCCATTTTCTTCTATGCTAGCGTCTCCTACATTTGTTTTGGGTAGCTTTGGGGCCTGAGATTGCATCTTGCTCCTTCTCTTTGTCATTTTTTATAGCAGTGTCCTCTGACCTTTGATGTAGAATTTAGGTGAAGTTAAGTTATTAGTGCCTGTTGAAATTTCGGTCCAGATCTACTAAGTTTCATCTTGTTCAGATGTGCCTGGATAGGTCTGGCTTCTGTGCTCAGCCTCTTCGTGCTGCAGCTCATGGAACTGAGCTCACTGTACTCCTCTGGCAAGATGTTCAGGTCCTGGAATAGCTGAGAGGGTCAGACCCCCAGCCTCTCTGCAGGAAATTTTGCTGCAGGGTTCTACAGCAGATGCTGTGGCTGAGTTCTGGGTAGGGAAGAAGTTCTAGTGGCCTGATAATGCATGCTGAGAGTTCCTACCTGAATGCCTGCCTATCTGGGGTCAGGTGGGGAGAGGAGTTCCTTTGGCATGGGGGTGTAGGCCGAGAGCTCCTGCCTGTATGCCCACCTATCCTTGTCGGGTTGGGGAAATGCAATGTGCTATTTGATACCATGAGCAGATACTGTATCAGCCAGCCTCTTACAATGTTTGTCAAGAAAGAGCTTAAGGATTTCAACTTATGCACACAAATACACAAAAACTGTCCTTCTGTATACACACACACACACACACACACACACAAACACACATGCAAAACAGGACTTTTTAATCTCTCTTATGAAGAGATTCACGGACAGAGAATGAATGATGTACAAATCGATGGGATATGAAACTTGAAAAGCAGTTGGCTTGGTGTTCATAACAGTATCTCCAGTCAAATCCAGTTCCTTCAGAACTGATGTTTCTGATCTCTGGTTAGTGCTCCCAGCATCCTCACTAATTCCTTGTTATAAATGTGCAAGGCAAATGCTGCAGAGGACTCCAGCAGAGCATCTAGCAAACAGCTTTCGTCTTTGATGCTGTGAGGCTGTGGGCCTGGCCCACTGAGCCAGAAATCATGAAGGAGGTATACACAGATGCAATAATATAAAGAACCCAAAATCTAGAGTCAGGACCTCTTTCTTCAGATCTTGCCCCCGCTGTAGATACCTGGGATTTTCTAGCAAACTTGGTAGTGTGTTTACTGGTTTCTAGAAAACTTTATTGCTAAAGGTGGATGGAGAGAAGTTTGGGCTGTGGACAGTGAGATGGTGGCATGCCTTGGGAAAATGGCACTGAAATAGCTCTTCAGCATAAAGCAAGTATGCCATCAAGGGTGTAGGACTGACATACATTTCTAGCCTCTGCCAGGAATGAGAACTTTGGTGAGCGCCATCTTTTGACTGCTGGCACCTGGAACAGGAATAGCTAAGTTGGAAATTCCACTGTGCCCAGAGGCTACTCAACTCTTGTTTTAGGGACCTGACCATTTCATTTGTACATCATTTTCTCTGTCTTCTGCTAGTCATGTAGTCCCTGTTTCTTAGTATTCCACTACCTGAACCTGTATCTCCTCTGTACAATTTAAAAGACCCCCAAAATAAAGCCTTTGAAACAAAGCTTTTACAGTTATGGAATTTGACTTACAGGCTCTAGGAAAGGGAATTAGGATAAATGGATAAAAAATACACCACAAGGATTCTGTGCACAGCTGTTGTCTGACTTGGAGATAAGTTGCCTGAAAGTTAGGAGACACTGAGAACTGCGAAAGGGCAGTTTGATATGTTTCGCTGCCTTTCATGCAGCAAGGAATGCTGAATAAAGTGGTACAAGCAAGAACACAGCTAGAATCCAAGGGAGCACTTTACTTTTTTTTTTTTCAATTTTTTTATTGTTTAAATTTAACAATGGTTATATTACATATTTTCATCATCAGATCAGTTTAGATTAATACATATAGGTATATAAGATTGATCAAAAAATTAAACATTAACCTTTCTAAATCCACATTACTTTTTTTTTCCTTTTCCCCCTTATTTTCTTTGAAAGTTGACATATTGCATATTGTCCTCACAATCATTCTATAGAGTGCAGTGTGTGGGCATGACCCACCTACCTATTGATGTTGCATACAAAAAAGAAAGAAAGAAAGAAAAAAGGAAAGAATATGCTTCTCTTTGGACTAAGAGGAAGCAGATACATACACAGTCAAAGGTTTTGCAATTGCAGTGTGCCACCAGTGAAGCTTGTGATGTT